>JAHWFP010165027.1:14075-32667 GCA_023313725.1 Lithobius niger | reverse complement strand
GTTACAGAGCCGCTTGAAAGACTTGACGACAGCAGCCGCATTTTATGTGTTTGGATGTGTGGTACTTTAAAACTGTGTGCCGAAAAGTGGTACGGCAAATGCCGCATCAGCCTTACCGCTTCCTATGGCCCGGTATCAACACTACCAGATTCCTTCGGCATTTATCAGCTCTGTACATTCTCTTAACCCCCATCATGACCAGAGACAGGTGGCGCTAGTTTCCCGGTTTGCCACCCACTACTCATATTTCTTCTAAAACTCTGAAATGACTAGAAGTTCAAAACTGAGCCTGTTTGCTACAGATGACTTAGGTGGAACGAACATATTACAAATAAAACGACAACGTAGGTTTGACTAAGTTTAGCAAAACAGTGTAAAACACAAGCCCAACATTCAGTATAAAGGAAAAGAGTAACTTAAAACTACATGAAGGTTTTCCTTACCTACACCAAATGCCAACATATGTTCTGGCTTCTGGAGTTTCCCTTTGTCATCAAGAAACCTTTCTGGTTTAAATACTTCAGGATCTTTCCACAGAGTTTTATCGTGATGAACGTTAAATAAGCTGGCACTTGCTAAGCTCCTTTTCGGTATGCGGTAACCCATGACCGTGGTGGTTTCTATGTTTCTGAAAGTTTCAAGAAAGATATGTTAAGTAAATGCTTATTAGTATTAAAAAACGCTTAAGCGTACAAAATACGGATGTAAGCCTTAAAAAACTTAAAGCCCTAAAGGAAAAGATATTAGAAAAAGACATGTAAGCCATCAGCGTCGCACTAATACGTGTAAAAGAATCTCCAGCGACCCCAAAAACAAGCTGGAGCTTCCTTAACCCCTCGTACATGTACACGCGTAACTTGACGCGCATAGACGCGAACGCAGAAAAGAATACTGGTTTCTTCCCTATCGCTTACCCATAATCCATTGCGAATCGGCAGCGCGTTGGAGTTGGCGTAGGCTCAACTTTTCCGCGTGAGCCGCGCGGCAGGACGGGTTTTTATGCCCTCCAGCTACTACGAAACTGGGTATTCAATAGAGAGATTTGTAAATAGGTCAAGTCGGTCGGTCATTCTCACCCCTATTTACGCGTCATCGTGGACACACCAGCGCTGCCTTCTTTTCTGTGTCTGCTTGTATGCGCGTCAAGTTACGCGTGTGCATGTACAAGGGGTTACACGTATTAGTGCGACGCTGATGGCTTACATGTCTTTTTCTAATATCTGTTCCTTTAGGGCTTTAAGTTTTTTAAGGCTTACATCCGTATTTTATACGCTTAAGCGTTTTTTAATACTAATATCCCTTATTTTTTTTTCTTGTTTTAGCAAGAATAACACAGAAAAGAACACTGTAATCATCTTAAAATAACTGTTATAAGAGAATCTTTTCCATGGCTGATTCGTTTTATACTGCTAAGAGTGACTTTTGCACCCAATTTCATGTTTTTAGCTTGATCTATAAGAATTTGTTGCCCAAACCCCAGGGAGGCATCACGAGAAGGTTCTGGGGCAGGAGGGGGGGGGGGGGCCACGGATGGCACTTTGGGTATTTCATTGGGGTCCATGGCTGGTTCGATTTTTACTGTTAAGAATGACTTGTGTACCAAATTTATGTTTTCTGCAAAATTTCTACAAAAATTTGTTACTACACTTAATGATTTTTGTCCAGTGCTCTACAATAATAATTGCTCTGCCGATGCAAATACTGCAGTAACATCAAAATCATGTTCAAAAGGCCCTGATCGGTGTTAATACCTACATTTTGAGCTGTACAAATTGAAAATTGGTTCATTGGTTCATAGGTGAGAACAAAAGTTCTAACCCATTTGGCTTTCCGTGTCAAGAATAATGTAGTTACATTAAAATAGCATGCGAAAGGCCCTAGGCCTTGTCCATACCTACGTTTTAAGCTACAGAACTTGAAAATCGGTTCTGTGGTTCGATCTCCAGGCGAGGACGAAGAGTCCCAACAGCAACATTAATGATTTCTGCCCAGTGCTCTGCAATAATAATTGCTATGCCGACGAGAATACTGCAGTCACATCAAAATCGGGTTCAAAAGTCCCTGGTTGGTGTTAATACCTACATTTTAAGCTACACAAATTGAAAATCGGTTAATTGGTTCGATCTCTAGGTGGGAGCAAAAGTTTTAGCCCATTTGGCTTTCCGTGTGAAGAATATTGTAGTTACGTTAAAATAGCCTGCGAAAGGCCCTAGGCCTAGTCCATACCTACGTTTTAAACTATAGAACTTGAAAATCGGTTCTGTGGTTCGATCTCCAGGTGAGGACAAAGAGCCCCAACAGCAACAACAACAACAACAACAACAAGAAATGACCATGCTGTGGACGCCGAACGGTTCAATTGTTGTCATTAAAATTTGTAATTCGGTGAAATAGTTATGACACGACCCCAAATACCGAATTTCGTTGGTCTATGTCAATTTTGGGAGAAACTATAGGAGTTCAAAGTTTGACGTTTAACACGGAAGTTCATGCTGAGGCATACATAAGGACCGCTACCCCAGTCCTTGATAACTATAGTCTTTGCACCACAGTTTTCCCAAATTAGGACAGATACAAGATGGGGAACATAAGCCACTAGATGTGCTGCGATATTTGTAAGGAGTACCTGTGGAAGCCCTAGCAAAGTAATTAAGCATGACCTAGGATTAGCGTCTTTGTCAACAAACTAAGTGAATACATGTTTGAATTCCATGACAGACTGAAGTACGTGTAAGATGTTTAAAAAATGTGTGACTCGTCAAGTTCGGTGGTTTTTTTTATGTGCGTAGAGTTACCCTTTGCAGCACGGTGTCCCAATTTAGGACAGCTAGAATGGAGCAAAGTAGGTCCCTAAGCTAATTGCGAGGCTTGTGAGGAATGCCCCATGGAAATCCGAGCCAGAAGAAGAAATCTAACCTAGTGTGTAGTGACGTAGTCTCTAAATCAAGTGACTGCCAGTTCGGAACCTATGACTGACCCATATACTAAAAGAAAAATTCTTGGAAAATAATACAGGACTCATAGGGAATCCTGTATCGAATTTTACGTAGATGATTACTACTTAGATGGCAGTTAACATGTTTATTGACTGACATCAAGGCTGTAAGTCCGTCAAGGTGACCAAGGTCGTGTGTGTTCTTTCACTTTCGTTAACAATAGTGTATTTCATTTTGTACATATGACATTGTTTTGAACATGAGTCGTTGTTGTTTTTTTCCCTTAACTTGATCATGGGGGGGGGGGGGGGGGGGATTGAGGCTTAATGGCGCGTCGACAGCTTGGTCATTAGCGCCAACCTCAGTCACAGTGCAGTGGTCCGGGTTGCCACTGCACCACACATTACAGAGATATTATTCAAACCCCTAATCTAAATCTTGTCATGGTTTTTTCGACCAGCGTATTTTGGGTACCCAAAGGACGCTGATCGAAAAACCATGACCTGATGTACTTCATGTGTGTTTTTTCTGTGAAATGTTGGGTGCAAGCCTTCGAGGTTTCTTTCCTGTTGTTGCCCCTTAAATTTGCCGGAGACCAAGATGGCTTGGGTGGAACTACGACAGTTGGTACAAACCCTGAAGGTGTAGTCCAGGTAACTGCTACGTTGACTAAAATCGTGGTGAACTTTAGACGACCAAGCTCCCCGCATTAGAGTGATGTGAAAGCAGACCTTTCATTTACCTCTTCCATGTGCCGAAGCACAGTCAGTGTGCCAGTCAAAGTCAAATCAACTTGTGGTGTCCCTTCAATAACAAAGCCAGAAAGACCTAGGATGGAGTCTCCTAACCCTACGATTCTCTTGATCTCGTCCAACGATAACTCTTCAGACTACATCGACAGTGATCTGCCCCAAGTGAAAGTTTGGCCTCGAACCTTGAGGCTTGCTAGGACGAAGATTTCGACATCGAGGCATACGTGGTCCATCTGTGATGCCAAATACCGTTATATGTCAGGACCGGTCGTAGTGTTCAGTTTACGAATTGTTTGATCGTTTTTTTCCTGTGCCAAGTTTACTAGATTGCGCTGATACTCCTCGCCAAATATGATTACTGTTATCGGCGAACAATACGTTTCATCGTGTTGGTTTGTGTTTGTTTGTTACAAGAGGTGGCCTCGAGCCCTTGCACACGTCCTCGGTCAAGGAGGGGGGGGGGGGGGGGGTGACTGACATCTAGGCTGTGAAGTCCGTCGTAATGTGATCAAGGTAGTATATGTGGTCTATTGGTGTACCTTCCCATTAGCAAAACTTTCGCTTTTGTTACGAATTGGTGTATTTGATTTTGTATGCACGACATTGTTTTGCATGTGGGTCGTTGTTATTTCCCTTAACTTGATGTAATTTGTGTGTGCTTTTTCCTGTGAAAAGATGGGTGCAAGCCTTCAAGGTTTCTTTTTGTTGTTACCCCTTAAATTTACCAGGCCCCAATAGACGGCTTGGGTAGAACTACGACAGATGTTATAAACCCCGAAGATGCAGACCAGGCAGCTGTTATGTTGATTAAAATCGTAATGAACTTTAGATGATATTTTTGTGTACTTAGTATGGGCTATAGCCGAGAATAATGGAGCATTAGTCCTAACCTTTAACTTTACTGTTAACCGATTTTTTTTAATGAGATTATTTTTATTACCTCAAATTAAAAATAAAGTGTGACACATACAGTGTTGACACATACAAGCTTGAAATTAGCTTGTGTGTGTCAACAATTTAACATCATTACAACAGACAATTTACAGTTAGAGATTAAAAAAAAAAGGAAGACAAAATTATAAAACAAGTATAATGGCCGAACAGCTTACTCAGGCACAGGAAATTCTTGCTAGACGATCAGTCATTATACTATTATCCTGTATAGCAGAGATCTTTTACTATCGGGTCGGTTCACTCAGTGCAGCACAGTTATTTCCCATTGTAAAGTATTCACGAGCGAGATTATCCAAGATGCCACAGTTGGTGAAGTGTTTGCTCCCAATCAATCATCAAAGCAGATGACGCTTGCTCTTTCGCAGCAAACAAAGAGAAGTAGTTTTTCAGAAAATCAACGAATAATTATGAAATATCTGATCGCACAATCTTCACTGAGCGTTAGAATACACATTTTAAAACAAAACGACAAATTTACACGAGATGGTACAAGATAAGGGTTGGTGACGTCATTACTTCGAACCCAAAACAATGGTGTGCTTTTGCTATGCCGATTGTCACGGTGCTCTCCATCTGACGACACGATATAACAAACATTGCTATTTTCAGTCGCATTGTTGATTGTATTTAGGTAGCTTATTGTGCCTGAAAACAATTTAAACAATTGGAGCGATCTCGCTTACAATTGATGAAAAGTATTCGTTTGTTTGTTAGTCTAATTTTGCATCAATTCATCAGCAAAATCAACAGCTAATGAGTGCAAGAATAAGTAAAATGGCGCGAAAGGCGAGCATTGACGTCAGATAAATTGAGACATGCCGATGCAGCTCCCAAAATCTCGCACAGTTTCTCGCTGGGCTGTGTTAGTATTGCACGGGCCGACCCTACCAAGGCTATGTGTAATCCAAGGCTATGTATAATGCGTTCTTCCAGTTAGGCAATGATTTCTTGCCCTCTGGCATTTCTTGTACTCCTGGCTCTTCTGTTATGTTCTCGATATACCTTACCAGTGGTATAATTTCATGTCTTTGATAATATTAATGAAGTAGGAGACTTACGCTGTTTATTTTTCATACTGTAGCTCTTAGAAAAGGTTTCAAAGGCTTGGGAATTAATAAAGCTGTTAAAAGAATGTTCTTGCTGGTGTACCTGCTGTTACAAAGTTTTGTGCACATTGATTTTCTAAACGTAGAGATTTGAATACATTTATTTAGTTTTGTATAGCCATTAAATAGTGTAGGTAAATACTGTGGGAAACATTGCTCATGAAGCAGTAATACAATGAAGAGTTGGATATGGGATTCAGCCAATGTTTGGAAAATTGTGCTCTGCTTTCCAAAGAGTACAGTAGTAGTTTATTGATTCTCTGCATGACAGCGCCACGTGTAATTTAGGTTTATATTTCTGGATTTGGCTGTTATATGTTGTAATTAGGCCTATATTTGTCACAATTTGACGTATATTTATGTGATTAGGCCTATATTTGTTGTAATTAGGCGTATTGGGTGATTAGGCCTGTATTTGTTGTACTAGGCCTATATTTGTTTTAATTAGGTCTATATTTGTTTGATTAGGCCAGTATTTGTTTAATTAGGCCTATAGTTGTGTGATTAGGCCTATAACAGGTGTGTAATTAGGCCTATGATTGTGTGATTAGCCAAACATTTGTTGTAAGTAGACCTATAATTAGACCTATGTTTTCTTTAATTAGGCCTGCAATTTGTGCTAGTGAAAATTTACTATCCAATCTGAAGGTACCAAGTAACACCAAATTAGGCGTAGAGTGAAAAGCAATTAGCCCTTCGGCGAGGAGTAAGCAGAAAGTCACTAGTGGAACCCATGGTGCCCTCTATTTGTGATATGCCGAACTAGAAAGTGCCTCACTAGCATGTTCATGTGGGTGGGTGTTTCCACTTGCCCCAATTTAGTTGGAGAAACCCCAACAGAAAACCCAGAATCTTTGACATGTCAAACTTTCCCAAACATATTCAGTCCTTGATGCAGTGAAATCAATTGCCTGGTGTGTTGATTGGCCCGATCAGTGAGGCTGAGCGGTAAGCTTAGCCTTTGATCTCAAAAGTGGGTAGGGGATTCAATTTCTGCTCAGACTGCTGACATTTAAGTCTAAAAGGCAATGGAAATAGGTTTAAATCTGTTTACTTTTGCCTGGCATATGTTCAGTTGTCGACATTTCTAAGCTAACCTAAATTCTTGTACTTACTTGTGAATTATATTTGGAACTATGGATCCAAATCTATGGACCTCCTGCAAGAATGCTTCAGTATATATCATATTTGGTCTGTCACTTATGGAAGGATTGCGCTCCATACCGATGACTTCGTCGATTTCTTTCCGTAATCTTTGCATGACATCGGGGTGATTCATAAGTACCGCAAGAGCCCAGTGAACAGTAGTCATAATAGTGTCTGCACCGGCGAAAAATAGGAATACCAGGGTTCCAAGTAATACATCATCTAAAGATACAAAAAAAAGTAATCTATCAAAATGTTTAAAACACATTTAGTCAAGATTCATGCCTTGTAAATTGTGTAAGAAATTGATATTAGATCAGGTGGAAATGGTATTGGGCATGAAATATTAGCCATATATTTTGCCAAAACCTATCCGTTATTAGACCCTAAAAGTTAATTAAGTGGGCAGGAGTGCGCATCTGTGTTTTTTCTCAGTGCATGATGCTCTTTTTATGTCTAAAAATAATTCCGACCTCGCATCAGCACTTTCATTAAACACTTCCTGGAGCCGATGACCACATCATCTGGGTGCTCCATTCACATGATCGCCTCTAAACTAATCTAAGGGCCATTCAGAAGCATGTCACAACTAAAAAGTTGGATCAAAAAAATTATTTGTGAGATGTGAAGTCCATCAGCAGCAGTCCCAACAGCAGTCCTAAGTAAAGCATATTAATTGTTTCAATAATTGAGAGTAGCTTTCCTATGGCGGTAGTCAAGGTCTCACCAATGAGGTGGTCACAGATGCAAAAACATGTATCGTCCACATGTACTCCCATGAGCAGTATGTGTACCCCTGCCATCTTAAAGAACACGCTGGAATCCCAATGAGTTTGGGTTAGTCCCTGAAGCCATCGCCTTTAGCTGCAACGCCAATTTTTTTTAGTAAGCCGGAAATCAGCCGTAAAAGTTGCAGCTGAAGCCTAGCTAAAAATGTTGTTTTATTATAATTTAAATTATTAAAATTGTAGTCTTTAAACTCGTCCAACTTCTTAACGCACGGCAAAACACTAAAGGACGTCGTCTTGCTTCACATAGTGACATTTTCTTGTTACGACGCTACAACATAGGCCTAAACATTTTGTTTGCTTTCCGTGCTGCTGAGAAATAAAATAAAGAAACATGCTGATGCTGCATTTTAGTATAGGTGGCTCCCCCTTTTAAAACAGAGTGCAGGCCGCAACATGAACATTTCAGATTGCAGGCACTTTCCACCAGGTGTGTTGCTCTCCCTGTCCGTACTTTTAGGGAGCGTTCACAAATTGTGTAACGGCTGGAGGGGGAGGGGGGGGGGGGATTGGGAAAATGTGTTACATTCTGTTATGATGGGGAACGGGGATTATTACCAAGTATTACGTAATACTAATTTGCGCTAATTGTTTTCTAAATTTGTTCGCTAAACTCTTTTAGCTTTGACTTCAGTTTACAACGTCTGTATACTTTTATGGATGAATTCGTTTTTATAAGCTGTACTAGAGATGCAATGACTTGTGATTTTAGAAAATAAATATAAATTTCAGTTTTTATTTATTTATTCTAAAATCACTGGTCATTACATCCATAGTGCAGCTTATAAAAACGAATGCATCTAAAAGTATACATTAATGGGAAAGAGAGGGGAGGGGGGGAAAAATGTTACACTGGTGTCATAAAGGGGGTCGGAGGGGGTCTAAATTGCTAGAAAACAGGATTACGTAATTTATGAATGCACCCTTAGCTCGTAAGAAATGTGCTTGCAAATTCAATTCAATTTTCAGTGCGAACCGTTCTATGTATGTATGAAGAGACTATTGTATAGTCCCTGCGTGAAAACTTGGTATGTGATTCATAGACAATCGTCTATGAGCCCAGAAAAATGAAATCTGAGGAAACAGGCTTTGAGCCTATTGTAGGCGCAGCTAACAGATCAAATTTATATTTAGGTTTTATTGTAATGATTTGTTAATGCTCCTAATAAATCAATGTGCAATACTCACGCGGCTAAGTTGGGCACTTTGCCTTTTGGTGTGACGTACTGCTGCTTTTTTCTGGCCTTTTTCCTTATTTTAACTTTTTTTTTCAAGTATAGGCCTAAGCTACGTATCATATATATTTTAATAGGCTTTCGTTTACTTCAGAATTTATTTTCTGTTCAGTTATTATTTGTAGCCTCTTTTCACAGCCCACAACCTCGCCGCCGACTAAAAATAAAACGGCCCATACAGCAACTGCTGTTCGAGCTCCTATACCGCCAATAATTCTTACATTGTTTATAGCAACTGCTGTTCAGTAGTCCGTATATTAAGAAATTAATAATAAGCCATTTAACTGCAAGCCACGATAGTTTTTAACAATAATCAAAAGATTTAAAAGGTCCACAATGCTGTCGCAGGTACAAAACGTGATACTTGCCACCAACGAAAATGTTGAGGCGCACACCTCCACACCCAGTGCAACAGTGATCTCTATTATATTGTCACATATATTCTGGGCCTTTAGTGACACTTAAGAAACGGTTATTCTCATATGCGTTTAATGCAACAATTTTCCTTTTTTCCTTTATTCCTTTTCTTGTTAAAAACAATGCGCACACTGTTGTATATTTTTTCCTTTGACAATACACCTCATACAATGGTGGTGCACCATATTGTTGTGAGGCAAAGTGTATTGTTTTGTTGGTTAGTTGGTTGTTGTGGAGAGTATAACCGTGAACTGGTTGCCAGCGCAGGGAGCTGTGAATTTTTTCTGGTCTTTTGGACTTGTTAGAAATGCTAATTATTGTCCATAGTAGTTCCCATCTCTGTGTGAGCAAACTTCCTTCAGATGAAGTGCCCTGTTGATTGTGTTGATTTGTTTCGTCTTTTATGATGTGGGATGATGAAGTCTCTGAGAAGGTACGTTCCTTTAAGCTTATCTGCTTTGCCTGTATTACCTTGACATCCATTCATAAAAACAGTTGAAGTTCTAGTTTGCCAGACTGAATTTAGTTTCTTTGTGCTCACCGCAAGTGATCCATCACGGATCTCTAAACTCTAATTGTAGCAGCAAAAAGAAGGGAGTGGGGTTACGTGAGATCCGCGTGATCGTAGCCCAGTTCTGCTCCCCTCTTTTTGACATATATAATCTAAAAGTAATAACCATCACAATTGGAGGTTAAAAAAGTGCTAGCTTTTGTGCCTTGGTCTAGGTTTTAGGCCTAATTTTTAGCGTTTAGGCCTAATTTTTAGCGTTTAGGCCTAATTTTTGCCTGGCGATTTCATTTCGTAAGTAGCAGCTAACAACAGTTGGGTTCGAGATTTAGGCCTATTCTTTCATGCGACACGGTTTCAGTTTCAAGACTTCACATTACCATGGCAACGAGGAATCTTTAAACTATTAGAGGCTGGCATATTATTGTTTTGTGCTGTGATATAAACACGTCGTCTGCTTTAGACTGCATTATATAAACTGCTTCGCCTTGATACGACGATTTCAGGTTTCATATTCGGGACTCCCATCGCTAGTAAGTGTCAACGATGTCGGCGTGCATAAGTAAATTTCTCCAAGCATTCTTTTTTCCAAATGAAACTAATGTTTGTCGTTAATGAAGTCATTTGTTTTTTATAGTTGACTGTTTTCCTGTAGTGGTTAAATGCAAGGATCAAATGTTATTATTTCATTAAGTTATGTCGAAAAAGGTTATTAGCTAGAAAAAAAGCAACCAAAACTTAATTTTCCGTGTTTTCTAAAGTTCACTTGACTACCACCAGCCATGGTGTATGCTTCGTCGGAATTCCTTAACTATTCAGGATTCCAAATTTATACTGACGAGTGTTAGAAATAAATTCGAAAAAACTGTATTTTCTTCCGTAATAATCGTTCGATTTACGTCAAATTTTGGCTCAGCAATACTTTTGGGGGAATAAAGCGATGTGCCAAATTTCATTCCAATCTGACCTCTCGTTTGGGCTCCATCCATACTATAAAAGCGCAACCAGCTAACCAACCAACGGACCAACCAACATTTTGTAATTTGGTGTCCGGTATAGGCTGTTGTTTTAAGCTGCAGATAGTTTTGTTGAGCCTGCAGACCTGCGGTCCACCTACTCGGCTGAGATAAACGCCTGGTGGAGGCCACATATATATTAAGTGATTGATTTATGTCTGCAGTGCAGAACCAGTAGTGGCGATACGCCGTAACACAGTAATAACCTGAGAGGCCCATTATGATGGGAGAGGATACCTCACCAAAATCAAGTTGTGGTCTGACAGAACAGCCGCAGGTCACAAGGCAGGCCTTAAACTTCTATAGGCTCCAATCCTTATTAAACTTACTGGCAAAAAACCTATTTGCTATTCATGACTTTTATATCACCATAAATAAACACAAATCGCTGTAAGTATCGCCAGGGAGGTCTTTCAATAAGGTCCCACACATGCATGTCTTCGAGAGTTTGTATTTCTGCTCGCATAGCTAAATCCATGTGTGAGCATCTGGGGTCACAATGGGTCCCTTTGTAACTAGAGGGTTAGGAGCCCTGACACTCACATGTTGGCTAAAAGGCCATGCTTCAAATAAAGGCAACTTAGAAAAGCATGTCTCTCCCCGTCTCTGTTATGAGTCTTATTAAAGGGCCACATAACATATCATGGAATGGTCCGAGAACGTAATGAAAAGTTATGCGGTTCAATGGCCACCCATCCACCATAACCATCATATCCTTCCATAACTGATTCATTAATCAAGCCAGGACGAGAAACAACTGATTACCCCCTCCAATGGGGGAGAGGGGTGTACCATATGAGAAGGTGGAGAGTGGATAAGGTGAGAGGGAAATGACATGGTAAGTGGTATGGCCACTGCAGAGGTAATGTGACAGGATCCACCCTTTGCACCCTGCGATAGGGTCACCTTTGTACGGTGAGGGTCACTCCTAGGATTATTAACTACGTTATAAGGCATCAGATGGGGGCTTAAAACATTTGTATCAGTAACAGATGGAACAAGGGGAGATTCACTAAACATAAGTACATCTCGTTTCCAATCAGCGGGAGTAATGCTGCACCTCTTTGGGAATCCAAATTTCCACTTGGGCGGTTGGACAGACAAAAGAAGCATACCTTCAGGGGTTAAGGGTTGCCAAAGACTATATTAACACGTTCTGGTGTGTGCCCCCTTAAGTTCACATTGTATGGTATTACCATTTACATCGTATGTTTCATCAACTTTCAACAGTGCATTAAATAAATGTAGTCGACGTTCTTCAAACATGACCAAATTACCTGGCAATTTATACTCATAAACGCATAAGCCTTGCTCTTGACAATTTTAAACCGCTATTCAACATACGGAACCGGATAACAATTTTTTAGAGGCAGTCGGTATCTCAACAACGTTACGTAAAATAGTAGGATGTGGTAATTGACGACCACTGTGGTCAAAACCAGAGACATGGATGGAAAACATAAGCACAAACGTTGTTGGATGCCAAATGAATCCTTCTCTTGGGCATTTAGCCCTATCAACATTTTTATAGCAATGATGGTCGATAGTATGTATAGAACTAGAATCGTGTGTGTAGAATTTGGCTGGCCGTTCGATACAACCATCATCCGCAGTTTTTCCTTAGCTTTCTACCCTAACTTGACCGTTTGCTTCAACACATCTGGGGTAGTTCAACTGAAAAATTTCAGCACTGGTCATAGGTTCAGTAGTCTCTAAGGTTCAGTAGGCCTGATGTTCTTGACAAAGGAATGCAACTGGCTCTGGATTTATTGTTGGGGCTGATGATTGTTGTCTTTGGTATCTGGATCTAGGTTAGTGACCAGCCGAGTCAGAGTTTTGGAGTCGTGCTCGGTGGACAGGGTCATCTGCTAAAGTGGTGGTACATGGTGGTCAGCAATCATGGCGATGTCTAGCTTGTGCTGGGCGGGGGCTGCGCATGCCGCACGTGGTAGATAAATGTCCAAATTTTTATCAATTTAAACATCTGGGACCAGTGGGATATTCTGACGGTTACATGTATTGACGGTACATAGTTGCATTCTCGTAAATCACGTTGGGCAAAATATACAGCAGATACCATGACAACGTTGATTAGGCTGTCTGAGTGATCCTTGTACAGAGCAAGATCGAGTGTGGTTGTGCTGTTGCCACAGAGAACTATTATAATACACACAGCTAGGTCCTGATGCATCAAGTTGTTCGACAAAGTGGTGGTTGGTTAGGTTAGACGATTGATCATAACAAGGCTGTGAAGGGAGTTGACCGGAATGTCTGTCCTCTTGCAATAGTTCTGTTTGGTTTTACTGGTACAATAAGGCCTGGGACATCAGGGATATGTCAGACTGTCCACCAATTCTGTTTGAAGCAATGCAAAGGTCAAAGTCTCCTGGAACGTATAACGTATTTACCCGGTTATAAGCACTTTTCATTGATTTGTCTCATTTATAAGTGCCTACATAAAGTATGCAAAATCAAAAAGAAAATAAAGAATAAGTCGGGCTGGCAGGTTTTACGATGGTTTTTTGTACGCTAAAACAAAACAAAAAGGCCTTTCACCTACGGAACTCGCGCAGCAGTGACACAAATCACATGAAAATCGAGTTAAAAATCATAATTTTCCTACTTTTCGCGATGCAATCTCTTGTAATAATTCATAAAAACTTGTATCTCGTTTCAAGCTTTCAGTTGAATTGTTAATATCGAAATTTGAAATCAAGTTTAAATTAATAGCAGCCAATTTCGTTCTGCGTATTAGTGCTGCGTCATTCTACCTCCATGATCGCTTACTCAGCTCTGGTTCAATTTCTTGTTCCTGCACAGATATAAGTGTCTGGAGCACTTAACCGATAAGCTGCTGTAGCGTGCGATAGCAATGGTGTTTTACAAGGACGAACAGCATGCACTCTGGTTAGTTACGGTACCAATCATTAAACGTGCTAAAAAGTTTGCAGGTTAAAGGTAGTGCACAATACTAAAAGGCGAAATAGCTTTTATTTTTACCTTGGATGACACGATAGTAAATGTGTTGGAAGGCCAACAGCAGCTGATATTACGGAACTCGCCTAAGGGTACAAATACAAGCTTGGCTCTCGGCTAGGTGGTATTGAGCGACCACCGTGTCTCCCATAAGACCTTGGGCATGTCGGACATCTTCGGTTGAAAGCATCCTAATAGTCATGAGGGCCCCTAAACGCTACATGTGCTCGAATGGGTTCACTCATACGTAGTTAAATATCAGCTGATCCCATATCCAGTATCAGCTGGTCCCATAGTCCAGAATCAGCTGGTCTTACGTCAAACTTCAGAATTATTTTGTTAGTGAAGAGAAACCATTCAGTGGGTATCCTGGAAGTGGAACAGTAACATAAGGCCCGTAAGCATCAGCATCATTTTGCATTCAGCATCACGCTGGTCCCAGCTTCTTATCTGTTAGGGTTTCGTAACTGCTGAGTCCAGTGGAGGTGTTTCTAAGAATTCAGGTATTCACAGCGTCTCATCAACAAGGCAAGTGAAAACTGTATTCCAAACTTTATACATCTCAAAACCGGTGAGGAGTGGGATGCTTTTGTAGTGGGCTGTCATTTGCAGAAGGTGTCCATGGCATCCTGTCTGTCTAGCCTGCCAACAGTTGAGCTGTACTGCTATTCTGTCACTGTAGTTCCGAGCAGCGTTACGTATGGACATACGATGAGGAATGATGGGTGCAGAGATAAAGGCAACTTCACGCCACTGTGTTCTAACGATTGCAGTGATAATTTACGCATATACTTGCCACTGCGCTATGGGTGCAGCTGACCACAGTGCTACCAACTAGTCAGTCTAATCCTACAGACTACCGACTGACTGTTGGGAATGAAGCAGTGTGGTATGGTTCAACAGCCTTAAGCTGAAATGAGAGTAACGTTGTGTGACAGAGTTCATTCGCCGTTGAGGCTGCCATCGGGATCGTTATGGAACTTGCAGATTGAGGAGAAGAATGGAATTTTAAGAAGCAGTACTTTAACTTGATCCAACGGTATTTATTTATTGAAGGGTAAATCCTTCACTCACTTGTTACTCACGAAAAAGGCCTGGAGACATGAACTTCTTCTGTAGGGGGGGGGGGGCAAATAAACGCTGTGAATGTCTATCGACATCGTATTGTACATATATCCGTGGAGCCCCTGTGGGGCCCAGCTTACCATCACACAGGAGAGGGTGTATGTACGAATTGGCAAGGCACCTGAAATGCTTAATGATTTGCATATCAGTGACTTAACCCATCCATAATTGGTATGGAGATATATCGACTGGTATAACCTTGGTGCAGAGATTGTTACATAACAAGATAGCTTACAAACTGTCACACCCCTAGAAGGATTCGAGGAGTTCAGCATCAACCGGGGCCCTATGATGTTTTCATGGAAAGATGTCGACTTTCCGATAGGCTATATTGTTCCATTATCCCACTGTCCCATTGTTGTGCAGAAAATCTTGCATTCTCCCTGCCCGATACATCAGGGCACCGCCAGTGACCAATTTGGAGAGCCGCTGACCAGTACCATTTTGTTGGCGCAATTTGCTCACCAATAAGCACATCTGGTAAAGTTGATTTATTTGGCAAAACATGGCTAAGAATCATCGGGTGACAACAACAATGGCCACAAACAATATGTGACTGCAACTGGAACTGTGCCTCAGATCCGGGGTCAATCCAATGGCCAATCTGCCGATGGGAAAATGTCAGCGACGATTTTAGGTTCAGTCTGTCAGGCAAACGCATGATATTTTTGACAAAGTAATGCAACTGTCTTCGAATTTATTGTTGGTGCCATTGATTGTTTCTTTCGTCTCTCGATGTAGGTAAGCGATCGGCAGAGCCAGAGTTTTCGAGCGATGCTTGGTGGACAGGGTTATTTGCTAAAGTGGTACTACACAGTGGTTGGCATCACGGCGATTCCAGTTGTGAAAGGGGGGAGTGGCTGCAGATGCCGTATGTGGTAATAAATGCCCAAATCAACGTAAATATCTGTGACCAGTAGGAGATTCCGACGGTTGTGCATAGCTGCATTCTCGAAAATCGTGTTGGGGGCTTCGGCAATATATACAGTAGACACGACAACGACGTTGACAGAGCCCTGGTAGTTGATTAGGCTGCCTGGGTGTAGTGTAAGATCGAGCGTCATAATTTTTGTTTGATGGTTCCATCTGCTGTTGCTGCAGAAAACTATTATAGCACAAACGGCTGTCCCCTGGTGCATCATGTTGTTGGAAAAATTGTTAGTTGGTTAGGTTAGATGATTGATCATAACAAGGCTGTGAAGGGAGTCGGTCGGTATGTCTGCACTCTTGCAGCAGTTCTGGCTGGTCTTGCAGGCCTAAGACATCACATAAGAAGGCATGGTGTAAGCTGATAAATAAGTACAGGGACACGTTAGACTATCCACCATTTCTGTTTGAAGCAACACAAAGTCAAAGGTCGTCTAGTGCGTATAAGAGTTGCTCATATTATGGTCAACGATGGGTTTAAAACTACCCTAAGGATCCAAATACAAGCTTCGTTCTTGGTTAGGGACACTGAGTGGCCACTATTTCTCCCATAAGGCCTCGGGTACCTTGGATACATTTTGGTACATCTTCGGTGGAATGCGCTCTGATAGACATGAGGTCCCCTGAATACTTCATTTGGTCGAATGGGTCCATATCAGCTGGACCCATATTTGTCTTGCGTATCTCTGTCCCTGGAAGTGGATCAATAAATTGGGGCCCATTGTACGCATCAGCTTCAATTTACATTCGGCATTACGCTGGTCCCAGTCTCTTATCTGTTGGAGTGTCGCAACTGTAGGATCAAATGTTAGAGCTGTCCAGCTCTGCGCTGTCAAATGTTGGCAACGATGGCCAATGGACCGAAAGCAGAGCCTTATCCTTCTCATGAAGTGTCTAAAATTTCGCAAATCGTACTTCTTGCAGAGCAGGGTTCCACAGGCCTAAAAATCGCATTGCGATGAAGGTTGCTGAAAGGCTTTTGGAAAATTAGGTCGTCTTGCGAAATAAGGGAAATAAGGGCTATGAGCGGTCGTGGATGTGGTGTTTATAACCTCTTAGTCTTGGCCAGAAGAATTTTACAAGTAAACGTGCATTAGTCCTTAAGTGGTCCTAATCCTTGCGTTTATTTATGCATCAAAACGTCTCCGGTCCTCATTGCTGTTTTTCTTAGTTCACTCTCCAGTGTTTTTTTCATCTGCATCACAGTAGCATATTGCATCTTACAGTTGTAGACGACTTTCTTGGAGTGGGTCTCGTCCAGGGGATAAAGGATCTCAGGTAATCACTTGCGCAGGCCTTAAAAGACTAAACGTCAATGACGGTAGGCCTTGCTCTTTACGTTAATTTTTCTTGTCTGCTTCACTTGAAGGCAGTGCCAGAAGGAGTGAACAATAGGAGACTGAAAAAGAAACGACGTAACGAAGGGAAAGGAGGGACACAGAGGTGATAAACAATGATACATGAAAATGTTCCCGGAAATACAGTGTAGCAGTAAAGCGTAATTGATTGTTCAACATTACATAATAATAATGGTAATACCTTGGCCACAGAGTTAGTATTGTTCAAACCTTAAAATTGCTGATAAACAAACACAACTCTATATGAGTCTGGCCTAGTGATATAAAGGCCCCTAATAAAACAGAAAATACATAACCAAATCAATAAATGGCTGGGATCGACCGCCTGGGCCTGAATAAGGTAAGTATATGATCGGGAAAAGGGAGAATTAAAGCCTGAAGAGGTGGCGGACCTGCTTGCCACCTCCCACACTTATTATTACCACAAATGTAACAGCAAATTTATTGGAGGGTAGCTCTGCTATGAAGACACGCCAATGTAATCTTAGACCGCGCATCACACGATAACCACAAGGATTATCCAAACCTAACTTTGCCTGCAGTAGCACGGGAGTCCGGACAAGGTTTATAAAAAGAAACTTCCGGAATCGGACATGTGGTTTAGAAACCATTATGGTCACAAAATGGACCAATAGCAAGACCCAAAATCAAAACAACAGCGACACGCGAAGCAGTTTCTAATTGTTCAAGGGATCCGACTGTTAAAAGATTGATTGTTGATGATAAACAGGTGGCGTTAGGCGGTAATAAACCAAATTCAAGATATTTTCAATTTTCGTCGACCGATTTGGACGTTGGAATACACCATTTTCACGGTTTTTTCCCTACCTTTCCAATGGCCCAAACCTCAAGCTGCTGTCTCTTATTGTTTAGAAATTACAGGGTAAATCCGATCCGATCCGATTGACAGCAAAACAGCACAGAAAGTGGAGCCCGATCCATTATGTCCACAGTGGAACTTATGACGGCCCTAGTTAGTTTTTGTACATTTCGCATTAAATGATTGCAGATTTGTGATTAGATTTACCTTCTTTAAAAAACTAAAAAGACCTCCAGGGCAAAAAACTTAAAAAAAAAATTTGAACGTATATCGTCTGTTTAACAAAATGTTCGAAATTTTAGTGACACCATCTCTGATCGAGTTTAGAAAGTATGATGAAATGGAAAACAAATAAATTATATGGGTGCAGTAGCGTGCATAGAGGGCAGAGGCAGGTTTGAATAAACGGGCACAGTAAGTTTTAGTGAACGATTTTTCTGGGGATTTTTTTGTTGGCTCTCTTTTTACCTTCTATTTCTTAGCCTTTTTTTGCTCTTTTCAGGCCTTTATTGGCCTTTTTACGCCTTT
>JAHWFP010165027.1:3349-14065 GCA_023313725.1 Lithobius niger | reverse complement strand
ACGCCTTTATTGCTCCTTTTAGGCCTTTTTTTGCTCTTTTCAGGCCTCGATTGCCCTTTTCAGGCCTTGTTTGTCCTTTTCAAGTCTATATTTCCCTTTTTAGGAGTTTTTGGCTCTTTTATGGTCTTGTACATCTGGTTTATTTTTTTATATATTTATACTTTATACTTTATACTTTATACTTTATACTTTTTGTACTAACTCTTAGTCATGTAAAATGTGTCAAAAAAATTACAGAACTTCCAACTCCTGATCAGTGTGCCTGCACACAGAATTGCCAGCCGACACACGAAATATCGTAATGTTTATGTTTATTTCTTTTAGCTGCACATTACTCTTGTTAGCTGAGAAAAAAACATATAACAAAGCAGTCCTGCCAATAGCCTTTCAGTTTGTCTTAATGATTAAAGGGACATACCTCCCAGCGCCATTTTTCTCGATCCTCCACATCAAGTACGGCCCCAAAGGACTATTTACTTACCGTTAGTGTTTCCCTTGCTAAAAAACTGTTTTAAAATGTGGCTTCTAGGAGATTTTCTGTTGAATATTGTTAACTATATTTAAGAACGACCCGTCACTAAACGATGCATTGCGCGCGTACAATAATCATGACGTTTCATCTCTGTGTGTACATCTACTAATTTTCTAATAATTACCATGAAATCTAAAATCTAATAGACTAATGCGGTAAAAATTAAAATTAATTATTCCATAGCAAAACGCCGAAGCAAAATTATGAGACACTAGCTTAGAAAATTATAAATTGTGATTTTAAAATACGTGAATCATTCCGGTTTGTGACGAGTCAATCGTTGACTTGATTCTGTCTCGTGTATTATTCCCAAAGCCAACCGAGACAGCAGCTATGCGAGAAACACAGCTACCACCCCTGCCGACCTTGGCGCTTTAATTGCTCGGATGACGATCTTCGCGTAGCTGTAATTTGGCACGCGGAATGTTACAAGGTTGGCTGGGTGTCCCTTTAAAGAAAATACGTCATTAAATGCACCTGCGTTTAAAAAAATCACAACGTTTCGTACCCCAGATTGGGGCTTTACCAAGTGAAAAGAACACGAATTAAAACCAAAGCATGCAATTTCAAGAACGCATGAGTCCTAAGTCTTACGGTTCATTAGGATATATAGTGAACAAAATAAAAGCTACAATCTTGCCATCCTTGCCTAACTAAAATCTTGTTCTTTTTTGAATTTGTGCTAGGGTTTTAATATTTTTGCTACATAGACCATGTTTTAACTTCTTTTTACTTGATAACGGCATCGATTTGGGGGACGAAACGTTGTGATTTTTAAACACACATGCACTTAATGGCTTGTTTTATTCAATAACTACAGAAAGTACTTTCTCTCGGCTGCTTAGTATACTGATCTCTTCGCTGCTTACTGATCACTTCGGTAATTTTTTTTCTCAGCTAAAAAGCGTAAACACTAAGATTGTCTTTGAGAATCAAATGAAATATTAACGACGTGAATACAGTGCACTCCAACGCCAACATATTAGTTTACATTGAACATTCCCTTTAAGCTGATTACAGCTGTAATTGTGTATTGTTGCCAACAGGGTTGTTAGTACCTGTATAGTTTACATCTGATCCGGTTTTTCGCTTAACTTCAATTCTCTCTGTGAAGAAAGCATCAATGAAGTCTTTTCTACTTCCTTCTTCATAGTCCTTGTGGTGCTCTTCAATTTTTTTCGTAAAAAAGGCATTGAATTCTTTGTTAAATTCACTGGAAGTTAACAGAAAAGCAAATAATATGAAAGATAGCATGCCAACACCTGACAAAGTTAGTTTACATAGAGGTTAACGATCCAAATAGCTATTTGCGCATACATTCTATTAACTTCTCAGGTAACTTTTATTTTCGTAGGCCGTTCGAAAAGTGCACATATTTTAGTGAAATTATAAATTGTAGCTTATTCTAATAATTTTTTTAAACTAATAATTAGCTCAATTTAAGGAAGATAAAAAATATGTCAACTGTAAAAAATCAAACACCTGAGAAGTATCACTCTGAAAACGATGTGTACTGACAGTACACATGAATGTGTACTTTCTCAGCCTCCACTCGCGTTGTGTAATGGCAGTACACAGTATGTGCACCGAGAGGACACATTCTCGTCACAGCTTGTGTACTACCAGTGCACAAATTGTGTACTCTCAGTACACAGTTCGTGTGGAGGCTGAGAAAGTACACATTGATGTGAACTGTCAATACACATCGTTTTCACAGTGTAACTTGCTGTGGCTTTCATGCGACTACAAGTTAATCCATGCCAGCTGTGGATGCCAATATCCCAGGGGTTGTGCCAGCTTGGGTGGGGGGGAGGGGCGGGGGAGATGGTCGGAGAAGGGCTGCTCACAGTCACGGAAAATTAATGATTTTTGTCATGCAGGATTGCAGGGAACAGCTGGAAAAGCTTTCGGGAGCCAAAATAGTGAAAAATTATAAAAAGTGTCACAACCTGGCGAATGTAGTTACAAAATAAGGTTTTCAAAATGTCATATTGCGGAATTATTTTACTCCACGTTAGGGATTGTCTGGCGCCACTACTGCGGTATGAGTGGTGAAGCAATAATGCGCTGTGTGAATTATCTGATTTAGGGACTGGTCATTATTATGGCCGGGGCGCAGAAGGAAATGAGGGGAGGGGGGGAGGTTGAGGTTTAATGGTGCGTCGACTGCTATGTCATTAGCGCCAACCTCAGTCACAGTGCAGTTCCACACTGTTCCACACATTACAAAAATGTTAACCATACCGCAAATAGCCGTACTTCCTGCAAAAAATTGAAAAATCGTGGACGGAATCATCGCCCAACTGACGCGCAATGTCTAGCCAAAGGTGGTAACGGCGAAAAAACGCCATCAAGAAAACAAAATGGGGGAAATGAAAATGCGACCACCCAATTTTCGGCGAGTCCCACCCCTTCAAAACCCTAAAAAACTTTTGACCCCCGACCCACTGAAGTGTTTTAATGTTTTATCTTGTGTGTATTTCGTTTGTACAACGAAGGTTATAAAATAACATAAACTAGGTGTTAGTGCTGTCAAGAATTCTTGGTGCTATATTAAGGCTTTTTATCCAAGTAAATCTATCGAAGCACTGTTTGACTTCTCAATTATTTAATAATCTTAATAATACCTATTAGTGTTGTTGAAAGCATTGTACTAAGCAAACAAAGCACCATTTCAGCATCAATTACAATGCTTTAGCGCACGATATCCCTTGTTCGGGGTAAGATGCAATATGACAGTATTGATAAGCACGAAAGCATCGACTTCTTCATTTAAGCATTACATAACAAACGAAACAACAACAACAACAACAACAAAAGACAAAAACAAACAAAAAACATTTACAATGTCATAATTGTTTCGTAAGATTTAGAACTCAAACGTAAGAAGTAAAAGATATAACACTTTTAATGTGAGCTTTTTACCACCCAACACAACGTACTAGCATCGTGCATCTGCTTCGATTGTAACACCACTAAAAGCGAAACTGGCAAGCTTAAACCATGCGCAATGGCTGTTTGCCGTGACGTCACCATGAGTTAGCCAATGACGAACGAGAACAACGGCTGTTTGGCCGTCTGATTGGACAGCCCAGTCACGTGATATTCACGTCACAGCAAACAGCCATTGCGCGTGGTATAGACATCAACAAACGAAACGTGACTCTTTATGACATCTAAGAGCAGGTAATACCTTATGCCATTTTTATTTATGATGGAGGTTATGGGAAATTATACCAGATATGGTAAAGATCTAAAAAAAATAAAAAAAACTGCAAGTCTGACTTGCATGGAGACTTGCAGAGCTTTTGATCTGAAAAAAAAAACACGTGTATGAAAAAAATGACAATAACCCCATTCTGTTTCATTGTTCTATGTTCATAATATCAGGAAGTAATGCATGTAATAACAAAGCCATTGTTGATCAAAGTATGGGACTTTTACGCCTAGGGCCTTAGGGCTACGGGCAGATGACCAGGAGTGGTTAACGCTCGTTAAACCCTTTGAAACCCTTATTGGGACTTTTACGGACAACGAATTGTAACTAATACGGCAATAGTCCATCAAACTGTAATCACGAACACGCGACCCAAACTAACGATAGCATGTTTGCTTTTGAAATTGTCACAAGAAATGCTTTTGCACGATGTTGTGTTGGGCTTGAAAACCAAATGGGCTCGAACATTAAATGTCCATTCCTCCCAGCGCCATTTTACTCGATCCTTCACATCAAGTACGTCCCCAAAGTTATATTTACTTACCGGTAGTCAATCTCTTGCTAAAAATCCGTTTTAAAATGTGGCATCTAGGAGATTTTCTGTTGAATATTGGGAATTATATTTATTAGCATCCTGCGATTAAATGATTCTTTGCGCACTTACAATAACCTTGACGTTTCATCTGTGCGTGTGTGCATGTACTAAATTTTAAACGTTTGCTAATAATTACCATGAGATCAAAAATCTAAAGGACTTAAAATAATAGAAGGTGTCGGCCAATAAGCTTATAGCTTGTTATTAGGCCCAAGCGGCAGATGTTAAGTGGAAGGTTTTACCACCATCAGGAACAGTTGTGTTTTGCCGCATGAGGGATGAAACAGGACTACCCGGAGGAAACCCTCGTGCAACGGGCGGGAAACAACCGGAGAAAACCCCGTACATATACACTTCCCTTCCCAGGATCGAACCCGGGTCGGTACAAAGCCAGACATGTACAGCTGGGACCAAGACTTACACGGTATTAAAATTATTTATGTCAATAAATCGCTGAAAAAAATTATAAGATACCGTCCTAACAAATTATAAAGTGAGATGTTAAAATACGAAAATCATTCCGGTTTGCGACGACACAATTTTTGCACTCATGCTGTTTTGTCTAATACTTCCGAAGCCAACTGAGCGCCGGTGCACACGTGCGGTCGCCGCTGCGGTACCGCATTTGCGGTTTGGTTTACGTGCCATCTGTTGGATACGGCACACGTACTTGCGTCGACGTTGCATTACCGCCCGCCGCTCATGCGGTCGTTTTGCACCGCAATTCCCCCCGTCAACGCAGCGGTACCGCAGCGTTAAAAAAAACGCAATTGCGCCTCTGAGTACCTTGGATGACTTGAGCGGTGCACACGTCCACTGTTTACCGCAAAAGCGTTACCGAAAATGGCCTCTAATTTCGAAGAAATAGACATGGAATTGTTTACTGGGGAAGTAAAGAACTATCCTGAAAAATGAAATGTTGCTGCAGAAATGATTGAAGACTCTTTGGGAAGTAATTAAAGAACTTATCCGAATTTTTTGGTTAATCTGCAAAGGATGTATAATATTTTTCCCTGGTACGTCTTAAATTAGTACATCAATGTGCCAAAATTCGTCGCATTGGTTTTAAAATATATTTTTTTGTTCACGAGGTAGGCGAAAAAAGCAACATCGACTCATTGGTTTCAAACTATAATTTTTTGTAGACGAGGTTAGAGAACCGAACGCGCACATACGTCACCGAAGCGGCACCGCAGCGTCAACGCGCGTTAATAAAACGCACGTGTGCATTGATCGGATGCGTCACCGCAGCGTCGCCGCAGCGTCCAAAAAACCGCACGTGTGCACCGGCGCTGAGATAGTAGCTGCGTTCTTCGCTGCGAAGAACGCAACTACTATCTCAGTTGGTCTTGTATTATTGTGCCAAGTCCCACGAAACGGTGCGATGGCAACATGCACAGATGGAGATCTGTGCGTGGCTGTTATGAGACAGGCAGAATGTACTTTTCAAAAAATGTAATGTTGAAACATTACAATGGTTCAAACAACCCTCGTGCCAGGGAAAAAACGACCTGTGTTGCAATGGTGACAGCGTTGTGGCTCACCTTTTCCGTTGCGTCATACCATCTTGTTTCTTTGTACGCTTGCTTTGTCCACTTTCTCCGACGAGCTGTTTTCCGAATTGGGTTTTGGGCAGACAAAGCATCCGCGGAATTGAATTTGAATTTTTGTTGGAAAGCATCAAATTTGGAGTACAACTGTGAATTAACGGTGACAGAAATTTCAGCGTACATTACATTTCTGATTGATCATCAGGTGATACGCCCCGATCAATTTGGGTTTCTCCCACTTCGATCGGCTACTCACCAGTTGTTAGCAGTACTGGACCGGTGGACATACGCGCTGGATGTTGGGATTCCCTCCTATGTAATTTATTTTGACTTCAGTAAGGCATTCGAGTCGGTTATTCATAGGAAACTGCTTCTCAAAGTCAGTAGTTGTGGTATACAAGGTAAACTGCAGGGTTGGCTTTCAGCTTTCCTGGATAGTCGTACCCAGCGTGTGTTGATTGAGGACACATATTCGTCCTGGGTAAACGTACCATGCGGAGTACCTCAGGGCTCAGTACTCGGCCCGCTGTTGTTCGTAATTTATATCAACGACCTTAAGTTAAGCAATGAAAGCACATATGGATTTAAGTTTGCTGACGATCTGAAGATTGGTGCCGAAAACATATCATCTGGCCCATCACCTGAGCTCGAGTCACAGATCCAAAGCGTTCTTGAATGGTCTAAAACTTGGCAACTGCCTATTTCCGTCCCAAAATGCTTCACTTTCCATGTTGGAACTTTGAATCCAGGCTCCGATTATTCCCTGGACCATGAGCCTCTGCCTCATTCCACTAGGTGAAGGATTTGGGGATCTGGTTTACAGGTAACCTTAAGCCCTCTCTCCACTGTCAGAAGGTTTCTGCCGCGGCTTTTCGCCGTTCGGCGATTGTTTCAAGATGCTTCACTTCAGGTAGTATCGCCACGAAGGTCTGGGCATTCAAGGTTTTTGTGCGCCCCATACTTGAGTACGCAACCCCAGTCTGGTCGCCAAATTTGGTCAAGGATATTGATCTCTTGGAAAAGGTCCAGCGCCGGTTGACAAAGCAATTGCCGGGATTTCGGGAAATCGAATACAGGGATCGTATTTCCAGACTGGGACTTGAGTTGCTGGAACTGCGCCGTATAAAATCTGATCTTATTTTGGTGTACAAGATCGTTCATGGATTGATCGCCATTGATCTTCCATTCTTTGATTTTGCCCCCAACATAATCAGTACCAGAGGCCATGTTTTGAAACTGGCTGTTCAGGCTTCTCGCCTTGACGTGCGTCATTATTTTTTTTCAGTTAGGGTAGTCCCAATTTGGAATGCACTCAGGACGGAGACTGTAAATGCTCCGACTGTTTTTGCTTTTCGCAGGTTTCTCACAACGGAAAGGCTAAATGTGTTCCTAAAACGGCCGGTAGACAGTTAGGATGTGAATGATCCAGCCTGCCACCCCCTCCCCCACCCTTATCCCAGGAACGGTGTTAGTGGCTCCCCGCCCTTCCGTCATCCTACCACACAATAATGGGGTGAACCAATTTATTTATTTATTTACTAACGGTGCGGCACATTTTAGCGCTTCAGAATTTACTGGTGAGAAAATGCAGTGGTTATTTCGTTATCTGGTTTTTATTTCGTACTACAATGGTTATTTCGTACTGCATTACAAACTGATGCAGTTTTTTTTTTATTTTTCACTGCATTCCGGTCGCTAACAGTACTGATCCCCATTCGTTCCCCCTCCTCGAACCCCACCTTCCCTACGTATTCTCCCCTCCCCGTTGTGTGGTGTGCTCTTTATGACGCACCCTCGCTGGTGTTAGACCTCTTCAGTCCCTTGCAACACCGTGAGCTGTCTAACAAGCCACCCTTGTAGCATGCATTGCCTGTGGTACACCTAATTTCAACTCTCTTCACCATTCTCAACAACATGTCCTATTTTAGGTTTTTTTTCACAAGCCACCTCTGGGTGTATCGCTATCAATGTGCCAAATATGGTTTTAATTGATGCAGTGGTTATCTGAGTGTATTCATAAACGAGCTGTGCTCGGCCTTTGGCTTGGCTTCGCTTCACTTCGCTCCAAGAAACTGGGATCTATACCGATTTACGTTGTCTTATGGACTTAAATGTCAGACTACCTGAATGGGGAATTGAACCCAAGACCGTTGAAACCAAACGCCGAAGTCAAATCGTTAAGCCATAGTATGTTTCAGATGGCTTAGTGATCAGACTGCGGCCTTTGGTTTCAAAGGTGGTTGGTTCAATTCCCCGCTCAGACAGTCAGACATGTAAGTCCAAAAGGCAACGTAAATACGCTTGCGACCGTATTTATTTCGGTTTTTAAAAAGCTTACCGTCAAGAAAGATGTTACATCTTCTTACCTCTGAATTCTGGGTTCCAAAGCTTCCTAGTGTACATTTTTTTTTCAAAATTATATGTATGAACTTACAGAACTTTCGTCCAGCCGGAAATATGGTCCCAGAATGGGAAGTGTCTCATCCAAGGCAACACAATTCTTAACATTGCGATTTTCGCATACTTTGTTGTGCCGCCGATCAAAGTTCGCAACCGCAAAAATTCGGCGTCGTCATATTCAAATCGGTTGCCAAATTCCATGCTGCATATTACGTTGGCAACGCTCATTCCCAGCATTGTCTTCAAGTCAAATGGTTGCCCATTTTCCTTCTTCAGAGCATCAAGGAAGTAGCTGATTTCCTCCTAACAAACAAAATACAACATCAGAAATACGGACAATGAGGCTATCCATTCTTAGCAAATATGCCTGAAATTCAAATGGTTGCCCATTTTCCTTCTTCAGAGCGTCAAGGAAGTAACTGATTTCCTCCTAACAAACAAAAGACAACATTTAAGAAACACAGATAATAGGATTGTTCATTCCCAGCAATGCCTTAGATTCGATGGTTTGCCCCTTTTCCACCTTCTGGGAAGTAGTTGGTTTCCTCCTAACAAAGTGCGTTTAAAAAACACAGATATCGAGCCTGTTCATTCCCAGCAACCCCTTATACCGATTTCGCATTGGTAAATTCAAGCCGCCAGGCCGGACTGGGGCGGGCCGGCCAGTGCCAATCGAGGCCAGTGCTGGTCCGGCCGGCCCGCTTTCGCGTCGGTTAATCCCACGGCTCGCCGATCTCGATTTACAGCACCACTACGTGTCGGTTTGTGGCAGTTAACACTTTCCACTTTTTGCCGCTGCACTGCAGCACCATTCATAAACCATTCTGATTTAAGTGGCGCCGGCCGGCTCCGTCCTAATTTGATTTCGCGTTAGTTAATAAAGAGGTCTTGGCCGTGCCTGGCTTGGCCAGGCTCTCGAAATACCCGCCCGGCCTAGGCCGGCTCGATTTCGCATTGGTTAATAAAACGGTGCCCAGCCCTCCTTGGCACGGCCAGGGCCACTTGAATTTACCAATGCGAAATCGGTATTAGATTCAAATGGTTTCACGTTTTCTTTCTTCACAGTTTCAAGGAAGTAACAAACAAAACACAACATTTCAAAAACACATATAATGGGATTGTTCATTCCCAGCAATGCCTTAGATTCGACGGTTTGTCCTTTTTCAACCTTATAGGATGTAGTTGGTTTCCTCCTAACAAAGAAAATACGTTTAAGAAACACACATATCGGGACTGTTCATTCCCAGCAATGCATTAGATTTAAATGCCTGAGCTTCAAGGAAGTAACAAACAAAATACAACATTTAAGAAACACAGGTAATGGGACTGTTCATTCCCGGCAATGCGTTAGATTCAAATGGTTGCCCTTCCCATGTGACCACCCTATATACGATCTTGTAAGATCCTGTAAGTTCTTACAGGGGTCCTTCAAGATCTTGGTACAAGATCCTGTAGGATCCTGCAAGATCCTGTAGAATCCTGTACCAAGATCCTACAGGAGCTTGCACAAAGTAAGATCCTGTAGAATCCTGTAGAATCCTGCAGGTTCTTAGCAAGATCCTACAGGATCCTACAGGATCTTGCACAAGATAGGTGCAAGATCCTGCAGGATCTTGTTCCAAGATATTACAGGGCCTTACAGGATCTTGTAAGTTTTGCTCTTCTGCTAAGAACTTAAAGAATCTTAAAAGAACTTAAAGAATCTTACGTAGGATGCTCATATGGGTTTTTCCTTGCACAGAGCTTCAAGGAAGTAATTGATTTCCTCCAAACAAACAAAATGGAAAATTTAAGCAACCGAGATAATAGGGCTCTTCATTCGTAGCAAAACAACTAAACGGGGTGCTTAGTCCCAGCAATGACGTTTCGCTGCTTCCTTTAGCAAATTTCTCAATTTATTTCGATGTAATTGCATTAGAATTCGAGAAAACGAGTAATAAATTAAACAAAATGTCTGGTTGCCCGGTCATTTTGATACTGATTTGACCCGAACACAAAGTTAATTTCTTCACGTGGCTAAACATGTAGGTTTGTGTGTATTTGCACTGAATCCAAATGTGCTGTGTACCAAAAATGACACGCTTATCAAGGACCGCGGTAGCCTCATCATGAACTTCCGTGTTAAACGTCAAACTTTGAACTCCTATAGTCTCGCCTAGAATTGACATAGGCCAACGAAATTCGGTATTTGGGGTCGTGTCATAACTATTTCACCGCATTACAAATTTTAATGACAACAATTGAACCGTTCGGCGTCCACAGCATGGTCATTTGTTGTTGTTGTTGTTGTTGTTGTTGTTGTGGGGACTCATTGCTCCGACCTGGAGATCGAACCACTGAACCGATTTTCAAGTTCTATAGCTTAAAACGTAGGTATGGACAAGGCATAGGGCCTTTCGTAGGCTATTTTAATGTAACTACA
>JAHWFP010165026.1:0-24699 GCA_023313725.1 Lithobius niger | reverse complement strand
GCAAAAGTTCTAACCCATTTGGCTTTCCGTGTCAAGAATAATGTAGTTACATTAAAATAGCATGCGAAAGGTCCTAGGCCTTGTCCATACCTACGTTTTAAGCTATAGAACTTGAAAATCGGTGTTGTGGTTCGATCTCCAGGCGAGGACAAAGAGTCCCAACAGCAACATTAATGATTACTGCACAGTGCTCTGCAATAATAATTGCTCTGCCGACGAGAATACTGCAGTCACATCAAAATCGGGTGCAAAAGGACCTGGTCGGTGTTTATTCCTACATTTTAAGCTACACAAATTGAAAATCGGTTCATTGGTTCGATCTCTAGGTGGGAGCAAAAGTTTTAGCCCATTTGGCTTTCCGTGTCAAGAATATTGTAGTTACGTTAAAATAGCCTGCAAAAAGCCCTAGGCCTTGTCCAGACCTACGTTTTAAGCTATAGAACTTGAAAATCGGTTCAGTGGTTCGGTCTCCAGGTGAGGGCAAAGAGTCCCAACAACAACAACAACAACAAGAAATGGCCATGCTGTGGACGCCGAACGGTTTGATTGTTGTCATTAAAATTTGTAATGTGGTGAAATAGTTACGACACGACCCAAAATACCGAATTTCGTTGGTCCATGTCAATTCTGGGCGAGACTATAGGAGTTCAAAGTTTGACCTTTAACATGGAAGTTCATGCTGAGGCTTACATAAGGACTGCTACCGCTGTCCTTGATACGTGTCATTTGAAGCTAGGAAAGGCCGTAGAATACCTAAAAATCCGTCAGCTTCTGGGGCTCTGAAAAGAAGTGGCCTCTGGCCATCACCTTCCCGACTGGCCTCTTGAGCCGCCAGTCCGCCTCTGTGAGAAACTTTGTAGCTCGACAGCTTGTTCAGAATTTGCAGACTTGGAAAGTTCTATTTGCACTTCTCCAGCTTTCTTTTCAAGAATTGGATTCTTGCAGTCGTAGCTTAATTTATCGGTCATGGGTTCCCTTAACATATGTCAAAGAAATTGCAGCTTTGAAGAAGCTTCAGCAAGAGACTTCTTCCTAATTGTTTCCAATGGCTTGTAGTCAGTTTCTCTGATTAGGCATTTACCATACATATGATCGTAAAATTTGTTGCACTCACATCTTACTGGTAAAGCCTCTTTCTCTATGTGGGGGTGCATCAGTTGGCATGCAGTGAGAGCATGTGTTGCATAAGTAACTGGTCGATCAACTTCCAAGCGTGCTGTTACTAAAACTATAGAACTAGCATCTGCTGACCTTCTCACATCCTTATTAACATCGAGTGTTTTTTAGATTCCAGGACGTGGTTAAAACCATGTTTGGAAACTTTTAAGAATTTCAAGGCAGATATTAAGCTGAAACCAGATGTTAAGAAGAAATTCGTGAGGGCTCGATTTGTGCCCCTCGTCGTGAAGAGCATGGTCAAAGTTGAACTCGATCACTTGGCAAGGGAGGGAATTTTGAAGCGGGTAAACTGTTGCTCGTGAACAACTCCCGTAGTTCTTGTACATGCACATGCCTAACGAAAATCTAAGAATAGTAGGAGATTATTCAGTTACAGTGAATCCTGAGTTAGTGGTAGAATACTTTCCTATGCAGAGCAGAAGATTACCCACATCACCTCGAATGATACCCACATCACCAGTACTAAATATTCCGTCACGTAAGGACCCACCAATTCTGACACCACAAGTGTCACATCAACGCCATTCTAGCAATGTGACTCCCGGTATTGCAGTGCTACCAGTCCAACCACGTAAAGTTGTGCCGAATCTACAAACTTTGCGGAGTGTGGTGGAGGGCTTCTCCTAAACTTTCTGGAAGAAAATCTCTCAAAACATTTGCATCGGTCAGGTCGTTCGACAAAAGTGCCGAAGCATTTCAACCTTTAAATAGCAAGGTTTAGCTGGTTGGTTTGTGTATTAGTGTGTAACCAAAAGTATGATTTGCACTTTTCGTATTATTGCATTTTTCCTTGCATTTGAATTCGCCATCCAGATTTTGTTTTATGAAGAACTCGTGATTCTGCTTGTTTGATTTAAAGAGAGTTCAATTGCTTGGTTATAAAGATATATTTTACACTATTTATTTACGAGTTCCCTCAGGAAGGGTCATGTCCAGATATTACTTAATTTAACCAAGAGAGCGCTTGCACCCTCTCTTTCTTGTATGCATTGTCTTTGCATGTAACGTCCTGTGAAGCTACCAAACGCCCTTCACAGGCATCCACACTTACGCAGCCACCAACTTGTTAGCTTTACTCATTTGCTAATGTCCCTTAAGGGCAATCTGTCCCTTAAAGGGGGATTGCTAGCAAATGACAAGCTGCAGCATATATAGCCATTTGCCGCTGTCTAGTTCTGTCTAGGCCTTACTTTCAACAGGCAAAGGAACACACAAATAAATTTCTCTTTACACAACAAACAGGTCAGGTGCCTCCTTAGTTATTGAGTATAAGTTGGTGCACCCACGTGCACCAGAAAGCAATCGATAAAGTTAAGTCTAGCGACATCACGGGCGCTTTTTTCTATATATCGTCCATTTCGAAACGCAGATTTTGAACCGCTAGATGAGCGCCATCTATTGATAGTGACATCGTTAACCTTTACCGATTACTCCCTGGTGCACGTGGACGCACCACCTTTACATCCAATAATTAAGGAGGCACGCGGATAGTTTGTTTTGTAAAAAGAAATTTCTTTGCGCTTTCTTCGGAAGTTGAAATCAAGTGCTACGTAGAACTAAACAATGGTGGACGGTGCTAGATACTGCAACCTATCATTCGGTGAATAGTCATCTTTAATACATTACACATGTGAATTATTTTTTAGAGAGAATATATAGCTATTGGTCAGGCCTTTCTCCAGTTAGCAAAAGCTAAACGGCCCTCAAAAACACAACTAAGTACAAGAAACTTGTTCTCAAGCCCAGAAAAGTGAAAATCCGGACCCTACACCACTGACCGTGATTTTTTTTTGTTCGTGAAAAGCTTGTCGCAGACTGGCAGAAAATATTCTATTTCCGGGGGTACAGCTGGGCCCACAATTTTCATGGGTATCACCATTAAATAAACCATTTCACTATATCTCTCCACGGTTCAAACTTAATCTTCACTTCTTGTTGCAGGAAAAAAAAAGACAATAAACAGGTCCCAATCAGTTCACGTTAACAAGGTTGTCATTTTCATTTATATTATCTGGAAGAGAACGTCAACAAAGGCTGGGCCATTGACACAACACAGGGGTGGAAATCCGATTACCAAGTCGTTTAACCTTGAGGGACGAAAGGCAGTATTACTTACGTTTGTTTTCTAACCTCAATCGGCCGACTTAGGCCTAATGAACAAGCTAAATTTCCCCCCATGTTTCTTCCAGCTAGATCACCTACTGTCTGTTGAAGAATGAAACAATAGCAACCACACAGCTTTGAGGGTCTGTTTGTTTTTTCAGCCTGACTCGGCTGCGTCTGCTTGACTTACAACTGACGTGTGAGGCCCGGAAAGAATAACATTCTGTTTATTTGAAATGCTGAGTGGAATGATATGCTTGAAATAGGGTTGACGCAGGCGGCGAGGATCTATGGCACGAGGTCGGATATTCGACTCAAAGGGGATTTAGTTTGTCTTTGTTTGTTTGTTTGTTTGAAGCGGTAACTTTTGCTTCTATGTTCTATTTTTTTTCCCAAAAGGTTCACAAGAAGCTGCGAAGGAGCTTCAAGGAGGATGTCAATAAAATTAAGAATTTGCAGATGATTTATAGGCTAATTTTTGGATATTTCATAGGTAGAGTAGGCCTTCCAACTAGACCACACACGCTAAGTAGGCACCGAAGCCGTAACTTCTTTTTCATTCAACGGCTTATATTCGGCTAATGTCGGCTGACATTATTTTCGAGTAAATTAGGCTACTGCTTAAATATGGATAGTTAGGCCTGTTTTATGGAGCATTGATGTGATTTCCCGTTTGCGTGAAAATAGTGTAGTTTTCCATTAGCAGTCGTCCAAGCTTTCATTAGATTTAGTTAGAACAAGGGTTAAAAAACATAGAGGCCTTTTTGCATGAAAATATTGTGACAGAAAAAAACATGACGTCATCAGTAGGCTACTGTGCATCTTTTTGAAAAGACAGTTCGAATCATTAGTTATACAGACAATTCCGTTTGAAAGACATACAAACAAACAAAAGAATTAAGAGTATCGAGACTCTCATTGCGTAACAAACAAAAGAATTAAATTATCGAGATTCCCACTATGGACTTCAATAGAATATGGATTATCAAGATTCCCACTGCGGACGCACACACACAAACAAACAATCCAATCTATATAACTAATATCGTAAGATGTGTTTGTTTGTGTGTGTCGCCAGACTACCGAGATTCCCACTCTTAATTCCATTGAATTCGCAGTGGGAATCTCGATAATCCTAATATTGTTTGTATGTATGTCAACGAAATTGTGTGTGGTATAAGCAAATGATTCGAACCGTGTTTTCAAAAAAGAGGCACAGTACTGAGGACATGATGTTTTTTCCCATCAATCTATTTTCATGCACACGGGATCTAGGCCTCTATGTCTCTTAACCCTGAATCTAACTAAATTTAATGAAACTTCGGCGACAGTTAACGGGAAATCACAGTATTTTCATGCATACAGGAAATCAAAACAATGCTTTATTAAACCGGCTATATAAGTGGGGCTGGCCTAGTAAACAAATAAAAATACTATTTTATCTGTATAACTAAGATCCTAAGATTTGTTTGTTTGTGTGTGTCGCCAGATTACCGAGATTCCCACTAAATCGAATGAACGCTTGGGGGACTGCTAACGGGAAATCACATGTATGTGTGTGTCGAACGGAATTGTCTGTATAAGTAATGATTCTAACTCTCTTTTCAACAAAGAGGTACAGTACTGATGACGTCATGTTATTTTTCCAGTCACACTATTTTCTTGCGAATGGGATGTAGACCTCTATGTCTCTTAATCTTCAATTTAACAAAATCTAATGAAATTGGGCGACTGCTAACGGGAATCACAGTATTTTCATGCAAACGGTAAATCACAACAATGCTTTATTAAACCGGCAGTATAAGGAGGGGGGGGGTGTCCTAGCCCCCCCTTATATGGCCAGTTTTATAGAGCATTGTTATGATTTCCCGTTAGCAGTCATTCAAGCTTTCATTCGATTTAGTTAGATTCAGGGTTAAGAGAAATAGACGCCTAGCTTCCGTGTGGATGAAAATAGATTGCCTGGAAAAAAACATGACGTCATCAGTACTGTGCCTTTTTGTTGAAAACACAGATCGAATCATTACTTATACAGACAATTCCGTTTGACAGAGATACAAACAAACAAACGAAATAAGATTATCGAGATTTCCGACTTCAAGTGGGAATCTCGGTGATCTGGCGACACACACACAAACAAACAAACAAATATTATGATCTTAGTTATCTTTATCATTAAGGACGTACGATGTGCGTGTGTGTTTGTTCGTCTCCTCCTCTGGAACCAAAGCACCTACAAACATGGGAATAGGACCAAACGAAAGATAATTAAATTGCGCTCAGGTTAGGCCTATTTTCATCGCTGTAACTTGATATTATGACCCTCAAATACGCGAAAAACCCTAAAAAAGTAATGTCAAAGTTTTTTTAAACCCTCATAATGATGTTTGTTGATGACGTCATAGTTTGTTCATGAAAACCTCCTCGACCGAAGAGTGATGATCTGGAAAGGGATGCACGCAAAAAAATAACCTAAAAGGACGACGTATTTTGCAACACACCACATATAGATCTTAAAATTGGTTTTGTATTAACTGACTTAATGCATGGAAAAATCAAAATAATAGATTTGGTTTCAAAACGGTGTCAAACATTCGTGTTTCTGAAGCACGGAGGTGCGTGGATTGAACGAGCAAAGCGAGCGATTTCCACGTAAACTAAACCTTTTCAATGTGTATTTCGCTTTGCTCTAGCAATATTTCGTCTCTCACCTTCGTAGGGGATTACTTCTGGAGAAGAAGACGTACAAACGTGCAAACAAACAAATCGTATGTTTGGAATGATGTAGGTGAAATGTAGAAATGCTGAGGAATGTGACGAACGAACTGTGAGTAATATTTGCAATTAGTTTTCGTCGAAATAATCAGTACAATAACCAGTACATAGAAATTACATGAATCATGGATCGTCTTGAAGCTATTACTTACGCACTGAGATGATCTGGAAAAGGATTGACGCAAAAAATAACCTATACAGACGACGTATTTGGCAGCGTAACACATATAGATATTAAAATTGATTTTGTATCAACTGACTTGATGCATGGAAACCTGGTTTTAAGAGGGTACCAAACATTCGTGTTTCTGAGACACGGTGGTGCGTGGATTGAGCAAGCAGAGCAAGCGATTTCCACGTAAAGTAAACTTTTTCAATCTGTGTCTCGCTTTGCTCTCTCTCAATCTTTCATCTCTCACCATCATAGGGGGGATTACTTCTGGAGGAGAAGACGTACAAATGTGCAAACAAACAAATCGTATGTTTGGAATGATATAGATAAAATGCAGGCGCGCTTAGGAATGTGACGGACGAACTGTGAGCAATAATTACAATTAGTTTGCGTCGAAATAATCTGTGATATCCTTGGCATGGACACACCTAAGCCCAGCGTGGGCACCAATGGTAATAACTGACACGGACTACCAGAGTGTAGGCTACAGCTGATAAGACAGCTTGCTTCCTGTTTACTCCTCCTTAAATATTAATAAAACAGGAAGTCATGTGATATAATAAATACTCTATACAGTGAATGGGTCAGCCTATTAGGTAATTAAAGGGTTAGCTAGGTAGGGTTAACATATTGACATGAAATTGAAGGCGGCCATGTGGAGCTCACAAGTGACGACTCCATAATACAGAGAGCGGAAAAATAAACAGAAAAAAAAATAATCTATGCCTAGCTGGAAATAAAATCATGATTACGGAGGAAAGATGTATTTATTTAGTCACTACCTATTTTTAAAGAAGGATACATAAGTTTTCGCTTTTGAGTAAAACTAAACACTATTTTTGAAAGCTGTTTACAAAATCAAAAAACACAAGATGTAAAAAAAAATGTCGGTTTTAAGTAAATTGACATTTTTGAAAACTGTCTGAAAAATGAACAGTTTGAAATTTACTATGGAGCAATTTTTCTTTTGTAATTACAATCAGAAATAAATTAATTTGTTGTTGTTTCTTGTAGCCTTTTTTGGTTAGTTTCTTGTATCAGCAACCATTTCTGCAGCTAAAACGCTACATCGTTGCTTGTAAAAAGACATCTGGTATCCAAGAGACCGGTGCCAATGTTGCTTTCGGTTAGGATTCACCGGAGTGGAAATTGTGGTTCCAAACAATTTTTTGTTCCGATGAGTGAAGAAATTCACATGAAAATACAAAAAAAGATACAAAAAGGATAAAAACGTGAAATCAATTTTTCACATAAACAACAATATACATTACATTTTTACCTAATTTTAAAGGTGGACATTTTAAAAATAAACAGTGCCGATTCTCTGCACGAATAACTAGGGGACAAAACGTTTTAGCGTTACTCGCTACGTTTAAAAAGAACTATCATTTAATTCACGGGCAACAGGTTTACAACAAAAAAAACGGAGAAGTTGTAGCCAACTGTTAATTTTGCAAAAAAAAAACTACAAATTGAGCTTGTCAAGAGCTCTACGCAGTCTCTTTGAACGATGTTGAGCATTTTGAAGTTGCGCAGCAATATTAACCTGTGTTGGTGATAGCACAACTTTACGTTTATTGTGATTCGGTTTTGCTTTTTTGTTAGCATGACCTGGCTTCGGTGGCAATTGCTTAGCGGATGGTGACGTAACAACCGATGAAGTTTGTGACCTTTCTGGCTTCGAATTTCCTTCGAGAGGAGCACTGGTACTAGCCAAAGGTGATTGGTTAATTACGTTAGCAGACTTATCCACTTCGTGTGTGTGGGGTGATTTCGCTGGAGATTTCTTGCCACCTGGTGACTTGCGAGGCAAATTCTCAGGTGATTTTTCAAGCTGTTGGATTGGTGGAACTGAGCCCTCGACGATAGAAATCGACTTTCTGGATTGGCCGAGAGATCGACGCTCAGGAACAAGGTTAGCGGAACTTGGCTTTTCATGTTTCTTACCGCCAAAAGACATGCGTTTGAAAATAGCGTGATTTCACGAAGGATTTACTGCTTTTCGCTGTCAGAAAAGTGCGTTTGGTGGCTGTTCTGCATGTTGCTTTTCAGCGGTATGTAACCTTAGTTGTTCGCGATGTTTGCGAATCGAATTACCATTAGTATCAACGATAGTATAGGATTGATTACTACCTATTTAGTTAACGACACCTACTGACCATAGTTTATCATTGGTAGTACTAAAGTCACGACACCAAACCTTGTCACCTATTTGATACGTTTTCAACTCACGTTGGTGGGTGCTCTGTACTTGTTTTAATTGTTTACTGCGAACGGCTGCAATAGGATCAGGGAACAATAAATCTAGCCGAGACTTTAATTCTCAGTTAAAATATAATTTTCCGGGTGTTGCTTGCGTGGTAGCGGAGAAAGTGATTCGTGCTGATAACAAGTAAGAATTTATACTCTCTTGAATAGTAGACCCCTGACGCCTCGTGGACTTGTAGACTCTCTTGAAATTACGGACATAGACCTTGGCCAGGCCGTTGGTCCAAGGCGCAAAACCAGTCAAGTGCCTAATCCCATTGGATTTTAACCAATTTTGGAATTCTGAGGACATAAATTGGGCAGCATTGTCCGTAACTAAGCTGTCCATAAACCATATAAAGCTATATGATTGTTTAAAACGTCAATGACACGCACGGACGTTGTTGACTTCATTTTATGCACAAACGGAATTTTTGAATGTGGGTCTACTAGAATGAAAGACATGTAATTGTCCATCGGGCCGAGAAAATCAGCGTGCATGCGATTATTCGGCTTTAGCGGATATTCCCACGTGTGCTTTGGCCCAGACGTTTGAGTAACTTTATACTCTTGACAATATTGGCATGATTTGACTTTATTTTCAATGTCAGAGTCAATCTTAGGCCACCAGACTTTTTGTCTAGCTAAACTTTTCAATTTAACTATGCCTAAGTGAGCACTGTTTAGATCTTTCAAGATTTGTCTCTGCAAGGCCGTCGGCAACAGGACTCTATACCCTCAAAATAAGGTTTCGTTTTCGACCTAGATTTCAGCACGACGTGTGAAGTACGGTAACAGATCGGGAATTTCACATTTGTCAGGCCAGCCATGGTTCACATAACGATAAACTTTTGAAAGGATTTTATCACGTTTACTTTCAAGAACGAGTGTCTCGTTTAAAACTGGAAGATTATAAATAGTTTCTAAAGCAAGAATATTATATTGCTCCTCTGCCTTTTCGAATTCCTCGGTATTTGGGAGGGGAAGTCGCGATAATGCGTCTGCCGTTAAGTTAAGTTTACCGGGAATGTGTTCGAATTCGTAATCGTAAGCAATAAGCATCACTGCCCAACGCTGAACCCTGGCGGCTGCCATATGCGGTATTCCTTTTTTAGGGCCAAAAATCCAAACTAAAGCTTTCTGATCAGACTGCAGTATGAATCGCTGACCATAAACGTATTCATGAAACCGTTTCACTCCCCAAGCCACGCTGAGAGCTTCCCGATCAAAATGCGAGTAGCCCATTTCGGCTTGAGTTAGCCTACGTGAAGCGAAAGCTATTGGTCGAGATTCACCGTTTATCATGACATGCATGAGGTACGCGCCGACTCCCATAGGGTGAGCCGTCACAAACGAGTTTGAGCTTTAATTTCGGATCGTAATGAACCAGAACTTTTGATTTAAGAAATAATTCTTTCACTTTACTCACGGCTCGGTCACATTCTGCCCCCCCCCAACCCACTTCACACTTGGGCTTAATAAACGTGTTACTGGTGACAGAATATGAGCAAGATTTGGTAGATATTTTGAGTAATGGTTTACAAAACCCAGAAAGCTCTGTAGCTCTTGATACATGTTGGGTTAGGAGCGTTTGTGACTGCTCACGATAACCTCAGGTAGTATGCAGGCCCTCTGCATTTATCATGTGGCCTAAATATTTTAATTCAGGCCGCGACAGTTTGCACTTCTCGATCTTAAGTTTGGCTCCTGCATCTTGTAAAGCATTTAACAGTTTGTTTAACGATTCGTCATCCTCACCCCCCTTCCTGCTCACCAGGATGTCATCGTAAAACGGGATACATTTAGGGATTTTACTGGTGACTTGAGTCATTACCTAGGACGCTAGGCCCAGGGGTACACCATCTAAACAAACCCATTGGTGTATTTATTATCAAAGCTTCTTGTGACTCTTTGTCGAGTTCAATTTGCAGATATGCATCCTTAAGATCCTTAAGATCTTTTTTCCTTAAGAGGGGAAAAAGTGTCACTGCCTGCTAATTCACTAAATAATTCTGCGGCCTTGGGAACCGGATAGTGGTCGACTTCCAGTTGGGGGTTCACGGTGGTTTTATAATCACGTATCACCCGGATTTGGCCATTCGGTTTGTGAACTATGACTATGGGCGTAGACCACTGAGAGGCTTCCACAGGCTCTAGAATTCCAAGGCCAACCAATCTACGAATTTCTTGGTTAACCTTTTCTTTGAGTGCTAACGGAACTGGTCTTACACGACAGTACACAGGCTTTGCAACAGGTTTTAAATGAATCTTAGCTTTAAAGTTCTTAAATTTACCCATGCCTTCAGAAAATAGCTCGGGAAACCCTTCACTGTTTCGGAAGTTTCAACTGGTGTAATGCTAGTTTTAATTTTCTTTACACTTTTCTTAGGTTTAACTTTAGTTTGTAGGTCATAAAATGGATGGTCGTCAACCCGAAAAATAGAAAGCCAATCCTTTCCCATTAATGCAGGTTTATACAATTTGGAAACTAATGCATCCAAATGTTCCATGTGACCTTTGACTTCAACCTTCAGACTTACATGTAAATCGTGTTCTCAATTCCGTCTGTGTATGAGTGTATCGAATACGGACTGAGTTTTAAAGGACAGTCCGCAAAATATTTTTGATGCCACTCAATAGGGATAATGGATGCGTCTGCTCCGGAATCGAGTTCCATTTCTAACTTGACACCATTTAGGCAGACTGGCAATTTCCATTTATGGATTTTCATAGAATTAACTACTACTATTATCTTATTGGTTTGTAGGGGAATTGAAATCTGGTCCGCAGCCTGACTCAGTCCAAGAGTATTATTTTTCAGTACAAGATAGTCGTTGTCTGAATTGATATCAGATCCGGAACCAGACTCTGAATTTTCAGCTTCAACATCCTGGTCTTCTTCGCTATGGCGTTCGAGTTTGTTGACGCGTTTTTAATAGCTGTACTTTTGTTTAGACTTCGGCCTAGCCTTAAAATTTGTGCTAGAACTTGCTTTAGGGTGGTCGAGTGATTTTGAAGTTCTATTTGAATGGCTAGCTTTTCAGCACACGGCGTTTAAATGGCCGACAGTGTGGCATCTACCACATGTATAGTCACGATATTTACAACGTGTTTTCACGTGGCCGTTTTTGCCGCAACAATAGGAAATAAAATCCTTAGTGGATTTAGGCCTACTTGTTGTTTTGCTCGAATTTTTAGCTACGTAATTAACAGCTCTAGAATGGCCTCTCAAAACGCTTTGGTCAGTTTAAGCAGATTCTAAGGATAAAGCTAGGATGTTATAGCCTTTAAATCCAGAGTCTGCTTCACCAGCTTGCGTTAAATGACTTCTGATTGGATCCCCCCAATTAGGCGATCCCTAATCATTTCGTTGTTAATATCTTTAATTTTAGCGAAGTCACAATACTTCGTCATTAGCTTTCATGCAGCTAAATATTCCCCGATACTCTCATCTTACTTTTGCGACCTTCTAAAAAGAATTTAATGCGCTCAGACACCACGTAGGACACTGGCTCGATGTCATCTAAAACTTTTGTAACGAGTTCATCAAATGTTAATGAGTTGGGCAAATCAGGTGAGATGATATTCAAAATCCTATCAAACATTTTCTGGCCTACAGATGCCGTTAGAAAACTAACTTGCTTGGTTTCTGGTATTTCTTTAGCTTTAAAAAAATAACTAATTCGGTTGGGGTGTTTCTCCCATGTATCGGACTCGCAATCGAATTCCGAAAATAAACCAGCGGTTTTAGACGAACCCATGTTGACGTCGTCTTCATTATTACTAGATTAAAAATTTAAATTTAAATTAGAACTAGCTTCGTTAACGCTTGCGTTCACTACTGAATTATTTTTAGTTTCAGTTTCACTGCTAATTATAGCAGTTACAGGTGGTTTGCTACCGACACCTGTCTTTGGCATAAGCCTTACAAAGTTAAATTTAATTAAATTTAATTACAATCCTGTTTAACATGCAAGGATTAAACTGGAGCACTTAAAACTACCGGTCACTTATTTAAACACAGAAATAAATCAAGATTGAATGTAGCCTACCTAGTTGTATAAATTAACTGCCTACAAGTTAAATTTAAAGGGACTAGGCTTTGAAATAATATTTTACATTCACCATATTGCAACGTTTTACAAAACAAGCACTTCTGGCTTAAGCCTCAGCACAGACCAGATTTCACTAAGTTTAAGCATAAACCTACGGCACACACTAGCCTGACTATGGGCAATGGCACAATCGAATTTACAAGGGTTAATTTAGCAGCGCATTTTTCGAACCTTCAGGTTTATAATATTGCCTGTGCATAACGCCAGTGTGTCGCTCTAGAACACTGCCAAGGTAAAATTAACCACAATAAATCATATTGCCCACTTTGGTTCTAGTTGATAAGGTACTAAATTTAACTATTATCATTTTCGTACCAGTATTCACTACCACAACAAAATAATACTGTTTGAAAAAGTTTAAACTCTGATAGGAATTCAGAGCAATAATTTTCATTGCCAAAATGAAAAAAAAATTGCAACTTACCACAAATATGGAGCAAAGATGTGGTTGAAGACCTATCAGTTTAAGCTGAAGTTTTTAAGGATTACCAAAGGTACCGGACTCGTCGCCGACTGTAATGTCCTAGGCGGGGACACACCTTAGCCCAGCGTGGGCACCAATGGTAATAACTGACACGGACTACCACAGTGTAGGCTACAGATGATAAGACAGCTGGCTTCCTGCTTACTCCTCCTTAAATATTAATACAACAGGAAGTCATGTGATATAATAAATACTCTATACAGTGAATGGGTCAGCCTATTAGGTAATTAAAGGGTTAGCTAGGTAGGGTTAACACATTGACATGAAATTGAAGGCGGCCATTGTGGAGGTCACAAGTGACGACTCCACATAATCAGCAAATGATTTTGCGATGCTCTTGGAATCAAAGAAATTACTGGAAGCATGGATCGACGCGCACGTAGCTCTCGGATGGCCAAACTGTTGGAATGATTTACGGTTATCATTTGTTTATGCAGTGAAGTCTTACGAAAAACGTGTACTGCACTCTGACCATTTGCTTGATCGTTTTAGTCGTGGAATGTCTGTCAGCAGCACAAGAGTTGCAGCATGAAAGCTCCTCGAGCGTAGTTTGTTCATGATAAGTTTCTCGCGTATTTGAATAGTTTTCATCGATTTTGTAATGCTCGCGCAACAAACCAAGATCCCAAAATACAAGTGCGAAAGAGCAGTAGGAAATCAAAATACCTCGCGTAACAATGCTATTAGCGTTTTCAGTTTGTTTTCGGGCCAGCCATTGTTGACACCAGAGGTCGACCGAATTTCGGTTTCAGTTTTGGTTTCGGCACCGAAACCAGCAAATTTTCGGTTTCGATTTCGGTTCTGGTTTCGGCCGACGAACTGGTTTCGGTTAGGTTTCGGTTTCGGCTGAATCCTATGCTTCAGTTTCCGTGAAGCCGAAACCACTTCTACCTCCTGGCAGTATCCGTACAGACTAAGGCTAGTGGTCCAGTGGGCACCATCACACATCCTGCTTGCATCTCCGATGCCCATCAATAATAAATACAATTTTTTTTAAATCCAAATTCAAAATATTTAAATAGCTTCGTTGCACTGGAGTGTATTAATGTCTTTATTTATGTTTTCAAGCAAAGCTCTTACTTCCTGAATGAAAAAACATTTTCTGTGCCCTGGACTAGCACGAATAAAATAAGACTATTTTTAAAATAAAAAATGAGTAGTGACAAAAAATAATACAAACGAAAGTCCTGAAGTCTTGTAGCAAGACTGACAAGTTCTTTTTTAATTCTAAAATATTATTTTTGTTGGAAGGGTTGGGGGGGATGGGCTTGGGGGGGGGGGGGCCACCAATTTATGTTTTTATATTATTCCTGTTTTTTTGTTAAATTAGTAAAATTGATACTTTTCAGGTTAGGTTTTGGTGCAGGTTTCGGTTTTGGCCGAAACCAAATTGCCAGTTTAGGTAGTGATTTCGGTTTCGGCTGAAGCCAAATCACCGGTTTCGGCAGTGGTTTCGGTTTCGGCCGAAAGTGTAAAAATTGGTTTCAGTCGACCACAAGTTGACACGTGCTATGAACTTTGAATTTTAAATTAATTCATGTTTAAATTCGTGACAAACAAACCATCGTAAAGTTGTTAGGTGAGGGAATTTCTGAGCTGATTCTTTGTGAATTTGTGATGTTGAATTCCAGCATTATGCACTGTACAAGACTAAATGGAGACTTCGGGCTGTGAAGAAGTCAGAATTACAATTTGAAAGGTTGGCTTACTATCTTCAGTTTATTCTGTGGCATTTTCACCATGTTGAAAGTATTGTTGGTCAAGTGTATTGTTGCAAGAGTGGATGTTATTGTTTGAAACAATTGGCAATATTTCTGATTTCAACATTATGCCACGAAAAACAAAAGCAAATTTAATCGGAGAAAATAAACCAAAACGCGCATATAATGTGTATCGAGATGCAGAAACGGCAGCCGAACGCTCAGAAAGTATTACGTCTGTGGTAGAGGCGAAAGGGATGGTATAGCCTATGTGTAGCCGTTCCGAGCACGGCAGCGTGAGCGAGGCAAGCAATTTTGGAAAAGAAAAAAAAATGATTATAGTATAGATTATGAGGGAAACACGAATGAATGTTAAAAAATATATATTTATTAGCTCAATGGCAACACTAAAACGAGTTTGCTTTTCGCGCATTTCTGTCATTTCTTCTTCAGCTGCGCTGAAACGAAACTTTTAGACCTACGTCGTAAACTCGTAGTAGGCTATAGGTTTTCAACGAAGACACGAATGGTTACGGTTTTTTGCTGTAGGGTACGCTAAGAAGTCGGCCGAATATAATGAATACACTTTTTTTTGTATAATCTATACACAAATCTATATAACTAAGATCGTAGTTTAGTTTGTTTGTTTGTGTTTCCGCAGTGGGAATCTCGCTAATCTTTATTCTATTAAAGTCCGTAGTGGGAATCCTTGGAGGCTTGGGCGACTGGATGGTGGACGACTGGTAACGATGGTGTTTAATTTGTAAGGACCTTCAACAATAATTTGTGGATGTAGTGCCGTCACAGTGTTTTCATGCAAACGGGAAATCTTGGACGACTGCTAACAGTGGTGTTTAATTTTGACATCTATTAAAAAACGGTTTTAGCGAGCGTTAACCACTTCTGGTCATCTGACCGACGAAGCCCTAAGTCCCTCTATCTACAGTATCCCAAGTGGTCGCCCAGCCAAGTATCGGTTTGATAACTGTTATTTATTCATTCTACAGGAGTTTGCACGGCCTGAGAGCCACTCACTCCATCTAAAGTGCTAAACTAACTTAAAAACTTACTTAAATTGTTCTTAGCAATCCCAGCACCCATAGGGACACCTAACACCAATGGCAGGGTAGCACCAGCCCTCAGGGCAATGCGTCTGAACTGAGCCCAGCGCTTACAATCCAACAAGAAGTGGGCAACAGATTCATCCGCCTCTCCACAGCTACACCGAGAAGACGACCTCCATCCCATCCTAAACATATGGGCATAAGGAGCACATGACCCGTTCTCAATTGAGACAAGAGTCCCGTATCATGCCTTCGGAGACGCCCCAGGGCAACTGGGACTGAGACAGAGGGATGCAATGCATAGAGGTGGCGACCCTTCACACCGCCATTCCACTCCCCCTGCCACTCCACAGTGGAAAGAGACACAAGGACAGGGCGGAGATCCCTATGCGCATAGGCAAACACAACTGGATCACTTCCCCCATTTCTGGCAAGGGAATCCGCTATCTCATTGCCGTGAATGCCACCATGTCCCTGGACCCACCAAACCTCAGTGATGCAGCCCTCCCCGGCAGCCCAACGAAGCTTCGTGCCGATTGCCAAAACCAAAGGGTGACGTATTCTCAGCAGACGGAAGAACAGTTTCAGAAACCAAATTGCAGCAGCAGAGTCCGAGAAAACCGTAAGGCGGGGCACACCCAGCTCCAGACCAACATCAAGAGCGACAGACAACGCCACCAATTCACCCACAAAACTCAGAGGGGACGAATTGCAGCCGCCGCGAGAGACAGAGCTTAAACTCTTCCACAACACACCAATGCCACCAGACCAGGTCTCCCGAAAGAAGATGACATCACAATAAACGTGAACTATACCATCTCTAACTTCCTGATCCACAGGACGACGTTCAAGTCTAAATACCTCCGCCAATTCTTCACACCAGACCCAGTGACAGGCAGGGTGCACCAACACGGACTGACGAAAATTCCTAAGACACTCACCCCTAAGCAAGGTTGCACCTAGGCCCAACGACCCCAGGAGCTGCCTCACAGGAGGACCTAGTGAGCTGTAGTCCCACAAAATTCTCGCCAGGGGATTGGTTCTCCCCCTAGCCACAGCTCGAAGGCAAACTGAGCTCCCTGGCCCTAATCCAGACTGGTTGCTCGCTAGCTTCAACCTGAAGCGCCGGAACAGGAGTGGAAAGCAAACACCCAGTGGCCATGCGCAATCAAGTATTTACCGCCACCTGGACACCATCAGAAGCCTTCCTGCTCGTGGCCAGGAAAGGCAGGTGGAAGTCCATGGATGACCTGACATACACACGATAAAAAGTAGACAGAATCGACCGCTTCACCAAGAGCCTATTTGAAGAAATGGCCTGAAGCGTCCTGTGTTTAGTGGCCAAAGTCTCTCAAACAACCACAACCTCCTCAGTCCAGGCCAACTGACAATCCAAGCAGACACCCAGGTAGCGAACACTCGAAGAGGCGTTCACCACTACAGAACCCACGCGCAAAGATGCCGGCACAAATGGACCTCTCGAAAAGACCACAAGTTCTGTGTTATGTGGCGACAAAGACAGGCCACTGGCAGCCAGAAGCTCCAGCCCCTGCGCCACAACTGCCTCAAGAATCCCGAGGAGCACAGGCAAATCCTGCCCTACCACCCAAACGGCAACATCATCAGCATACGCCACAACGTTGGTTGTAAGAGCAAGCTCTATCAAGACCTCGTTGATGGCCATGGCAAAGAGTAGCGGACTCAAACAGCTGCCTTGCGGCAGGCCCCGACCATTACGTCTAACACTTGACCAGTGCCTACTCACTCTGGTGGCATAGCTCCTGTTGCGCAGGAGAGACAAGATAGGCATCAACAGCCGCTCGCCAGTACCTATACCACGCAGCGCTGCTTCGACCCAGTCTAGGTCAACTGTATCGTACGCCGTCTTGATGTCCAGAAAGACTGCAACCACAATACAGTCGTTGACCCAGGCTTCCCTTATGCTTGACTCGAGAAACAAGATGGCGTTCTGAGCACTCCTGTGCTTGCGAAAACCAAATTGTCTGTCAAAAAGCAAACCATTACACTCCAGATGGGATTCAAGACGTCTAACCAGCACACGCTTGTAGACCTTGCGGACACAAGCAGGGCAATGGGAAGCTAACAACTGAAGACCTCACCTTCCACCGGCCCAAGACCGGGGTCAGAATTGAAAACAGCCAGGCGTCCGAGATTGCCACACCTTCAAACCTAGACTGAAAAAAGAGACCAAGCCGGCATGGGCGTCCCGCCCAAGCTCAGACAGTTGCCTGTATGACAGTTGCCTGTGATAACTGTGTGAATTTGAATTTGAGTTTATTACAACGGGAAATCGGCCCGGAGCCATGCATCCTGCACTAGATCATTACAACCAGTATAGGGTACAATCACTGATAACTGTTACAGATTAGATTACAGATTAGATTTATTGAGAGTCTACAGGAACTGTTTGTAAGGATCTTCAACAATACTTAGCATATGCAGTAACGGTCACAAACTGGAAATCACAACAATGCTCTATAAAGCGACCATGAACTGGGGACTGCACTACTTATAAATAAAACAATATTATTTTTACCTACAGTACTGATAATTTTCGGCTTAAAGGTTTTTTTCACCTTTTCAATTCCTAGATGCAGCACCGTGGAATCTTCGAGCAATAGGCCTATACAAAAAATAGCGGTAAATTAAAAACGGAACCCACATCAGCCTATTGGATTACGGAGAATCTGGAATGTGGATGCTGCGTTTAATATATGGGCAATGTTATTGAATTGGTGAACAGACGCCTTTAATTTTTGGAGGATTAAGACACGTTTTCGCGTACAACGAAATAAATCCATAAATCTTAACTACTAAAGTTTGTTACGCACTTAAGGCTATCCACTCCAGGGTGATTACGCATCTAGCCGAATCCAGTTTTGCCACATTTTAATCAGTGTCTTACCTTTTTGGTGAAAGAGGAATTCCCATTCCACCGAATTCGATTGCGTCAAATCATTTTTTTTTTTTTTGCGAAATTGCTTGCCTCGCTCACGCTACACAAGGCTCTAACATCAGAAAAAAAATTCCTTCCAAGTAGGGACTCTGCTTGTTTAACTTCGCTAATGTTACATTTTTTACTAGTATTTTGAGTCGTAGAATCAGTATTCGGCAAAACTGTAGTTTACCTTTCGCCAAATTTTAAGCAGGGCTTAATTTTTGGCAAAACGGGATTCGGCGAGATGGAAAACCGCTCCAATTCAAGTCAATTAATTCGTGTGTTCACGATTACAACAATAAGGACTGTAAATATGAAATAGTACAAATCTTTGTCTGGAGTTTTTACAGAGGAGTGTTGTATTGGCCAGAAGTAAGGTCTTCTACTATGTTGACGTATGTACCGATTACTTGCATGGCGAAGTATACAGTGTTGTAATCGAGCTAGGGTGATATAGGGTGCTATAACCTGAGAACATTGTAACATAGAAAAAACCAAAAGTGGTAAAAAGGACAGCCGAGTTCCGAATAGTTCGGCCCTGCAAAGGAGTGATATCAATGCACCAAAACATTCGCCAAGTTAATCGTACCGACTAATCATTCGATGGTTAAATGAAAACTAGAACATTGCTACATTACCGAAAGTACCAATGTTCTAGTTTTCATTTAACGTCCAAAGTGTTATTCGGTGTGATTAACTTGGCAAATGTTTTGGTGTGTTGAGATCAGTCCATTCGGAACTTGGCAGTCCCTTTTACCATTTTTGGGTATTGATATGATAATACTTTTTTTTAATTGTGTGCTTAGACTCAACTCAGGTAGTCTACAGATGTGTAATGAAGTGCCAGTTTTTGGTTTTATTTTGACATTTTGTTTATTTTTCGTAAATTGGACGTGGTTACAATTTGTTTGCCAACGTTGTTTAGATTTATCGCGACACACTAGTATATGTTTAGATGACGCACGTCAGTATACACGTTGTCATTGTCGGAACTTTGATCGGTCAATAAAAGATGATGCCGACAATACTAACAGTGGTTATAACAATACTTTCGTACTTCCGCGCCCTCGCACGCTATTCCCGTTACACCTCCATGGCTCCAAACCAGAAAAGGTATGCAGTTCGTATCGTACTGCAGCCATTCGTCCAATTTCATAGCTGGAAGCTTTCCCTCTACCTCGGTATCAGTAAATAATCACCTTATGGGATTTAACATTGGTATAAGCGGACTAGAAGTAAGCTACGTAGTAACATTTTTGCATCGTTATTGAGGGTCGGATCAGATTTTGCAAAAAAAAAAAAACCGCTCGACTTTACCACAATTTAAGCTTTTGTACCGCATTATTATTTTTGCCCAAGTACCTGAAATGTACCAAACTATGCTTCAGGTTATTGCACACTAACGCTATGGCGTCGCGTTACTCCAATGGTTTACGTCATCGACTATTGAATTAATATAATATTGGTTGCCTAACTTGATGCGACACATTAGCGTGTGTCTAGATCGTAGCTCGGTTATAGTACCCTAGCTCGATTACTGCACTGCGCTATACGTTTTGTTTTGCGTATGGGTAACTTGCTGAATCCACGTTTACAAAAGCCCTCTACTAGTTAACAAGTGTGGATTCTTCCTCGCAAGTTGCAGCATCAAGACAAGTAACAGATGTAATCAGGCTAGGTTTCTTATTTTACAACCACATTTTATAATTTTTGTAAGGAAGTATGTCACAGTTTTTTATTTCGCAATCTATTGGCCTTGCTCAAACAAATTGTTAGCATCCACATATTTCACAATAATTATGATGGTTATTCATGATGCTCGCTGTTGCCGTCCGACCGAAATTTTACAAACGCGTTATCGTTTTCAGCAGCTCTTATCAATTTGTGTGAAAAAAAAAATGTATGTTTGTCTAATCACCGAAAGTTTGTAGTACATTTTTTAGTTTAAATCTCAACGGAGAGTGGATGCGCTTGAGGGCAAAAGGCGGGTGATGTAAAAATAACCTGCGGTTGTTGCAAATTCCTTCCTGATTTGGAAGACTGAATTTTTTGAAATGCCTGTTAATCTCGCCATATCCTCTATAGTATGACTTACTAACTTGTCAAGGTGCTGCTGATTAGTTTAAATTAACATTGACTACGCGACGACGTCAAAGTATATGATCATTAAAAGACTTGTGGAGAGATAGACTCCATTTTTAAAACTACCATGCTTCATGCTGCCAGCAGTAACCATGTGAACTAACGCCGCCCACGCACTGAGCGACTTGCCCGCGCGGCCGGGTTGCTGCAGCCAATGAAAATGATTAGTGCGCGGTTTTACATAAACGTAAGCATTCTCATTGGCTGCAGCGACTTGGCCGCGCGGCCAAGTCGCTCAGTGCGTGGGCGGCTTAAGTGCATACTTGTGCTGAAACGGGTGGATTAATTATTGCGAAAAAAAGTGTAACTGTTCCTTTAAATTACCATCTCCTTTTTACAATAAAAGTCAATAGCCTAGTTTGTGTAAGTTATTTCGTTGTCAACCAATAGCATTTTAAACAGAATCTTTTCATTGTAGCAATCGCGTTTGCAAAAGTTGGTCCCCAGCTGATTCCTCCAATCAGTAGTTAAAGGTGCTTGCTTTCTTGTATGATTCAGTTTTGCAACATTAGTTGAAACGGCTGTAAATGTTGTAAACGAGTTCATTTTTCTTTTTTTTTTATATCTCGTACAAGACGTTTTTCTTACATTCACTTAAACATACGTAAATGTTGCAAAAGTTATATACGTGCTGGATGTACGAAAATAGTGAGAGGGTAAGTCGCTTTAAGGTTGTAAGTTTTAGAATATCGAGTTTTAGAATATCGAGTTTTAGAATACAATAAATCAGCTAGAGTTCCTTAGTCCTTGTTTTTCGTGTAACTCCTGCGATTTCATGCATTAGTCCAATATTTCCATCAACTAGTAACTTTCCTATTTTTCAGTTAATGAATCTCAGTACTAATAAAAGCAATCTGGGTTAAAGGACATCAAAATAGAAGCAAACATAATTTAATAATAACAAAGGATTATTTGTGTGTATGTCAATTCTTCGTTTGAATATTTAATGGAAGCCTTACAATTAAGGTCTGTGTGAATGTTTTTTTTTCATCGTCTCCTTTTTTTTTTCTTATAGGAACACTCCTTACTAAAGAACATATTCCAACGTATAGTAAGTGCACTGTACCCACACTTGATTGTTGTAGTCGGCCTTGTATTATAATTTGTATCCAGGCGCATGGGTCGAGGCCCGGTAATAAACAAAATTGAAATTGAATGAACGCCATATGATACCTTTTAACTTGTTTTAAGTGGAGAATAAATGGGCGAGAGCACTTATTCTCCATTGATGCAACAACATCGTTCATGATTTGTTAATACATAGTTGTTCTGTTTCAAACATTTTTTTAGGTAAACAAGGGCAATGAAAATTGTTCCTTCATGCCACAAGTAATTTTCGTGACAATGCATCGTGAGGTACTGTTGTTCGACTCCGAACGTCTCCTTCGGTGAACAAGAGAAAATAAGAAATTGCGCCATTATGTCCAACAAAGCTTTGATGAAATTCTTGTGTTATTTCCTTAGTATTATGCTCTGTAATACTTTTCGTTATCGTATCGTCTGTACCACGGGAGAATATACACTATAGGTAGTGTCACTCTTTCTCTGACAGAGGCAAACATTTGGATGAAACTAGTACCTGCTTTCAACAATTTGGCACCAGAGGGCGCTGTCGTCAAGTAACAGGAAGCGCAAATCATCATGGGGATCTAAACTATTTAGCGTCACTTAAACAAACTGATGACGGTAAGAATGCCCAATTAGTCGCTTCAAAATATCATGTCAGATTAGGACATTAAAATTATTTTAAGATAGATCAGAACTGGCTGATCAACTGTTACTTTTTTTAAATCCACAATCAATTTTAAAACGAGTTGTACTTACGAGTGGCGCTAAGTATAACGCATGGTTTTGTGTTCCGAGATTTGGTGAGCGGCCGCTTAGGCTGAAGCTTTTTCAGTGCTTCACATTTCTTGTAACGAACTGTATACGGTTTGAATCGAACACATAAGTTCTTCAACTTCGGATGTTGCCCACGCACGATCATTTCGTCACTTTCCGAAGGTATCGTCGCTATTGCCATAGTTCCATGGTAACGATGACGCCATTTTTTTTTTATTTTAAGGTTAGCCTCCTACTGACACTGCTGCCTTCTGGTGCCGTTGATGAGAGCAGGTTTCTTTACTATGTCCCCCACAATACTTTTTTTCCTTTGTAATGTTATTGTTTATAATCATCAAGGTCCTTTCTTATTTTTAGCTTTAGGGCTGTTCTATTTTGTTAATTCCATGTCTTGTCGTTTTTTGTTTACATTTGTTTTCCTGATTTTTTTCCCTGATATGTTTAAGGCTCCAAACAGCAATTTGTTTTTAATATTTCTATTATTTAAGCCTAATTTTCTTTTATTTTTCTCTCCCATTGTAGTATGTTTTTTTATGAATAACTTACCACTCGTTTCAAAATCCGTGATATTTTGTTAAGACGAAGTACTTTATGTGCGCATATGTATAAACCTTTGTAAAGTCCAAGAATTAGAATATAAATGCGGTCTTCAGGACTTTCGTAAATGTAAGTTCTTTAAATCATAACAGCAACACGAAAGGTAGTAAAACACTTTTAGTCTAAGTGTATCGACACTTTGAATAGGACTCGCTGATGGCAAAAACACTTGGATACACCACTGAATCTGTAACTTCGTATAAACAGCGCCAAAAAACACCGACCCAAAGCGGCGTCAAATCCAGCTAAGATAACTAGCCTTGAGGCTACGCTGTGACACTGTTTGAAGCATTACTCAACAAACTTCTCTTGGTAAATTTACAGGGGACGCGGAATTGCACCGACACGGAGTTACGTTAACTCCGGAATTTTCTTAAATACTGACCCCTGTGTGGACCCGGAATTACAGTAACTCCGGATTCGTAATTTGCTTTAAAAGTGTCTGAAACAATCCGGAATTGTAGTAACACGGATTTGTAGTAACACGGAATTGTAGTAACACGGTTTCTGATGTTATATGTATAGCCGCAATGAGGGCAGCAGCGCGAGCGAGGCAGGGACGTTATCAATAAAATCAGGAGTTATGGTAACTCCGTGTTACTACAATTCCAGATTGTTTCACACACTTTTAAAGAGCGAATTCCGGGTCGACACAGGAGTCAGTATTTAAGAAAATTCCGGAGTTAACATGACTCCGTGTCGGTACAATTCTGACGCCCCAATTTACACACCAACTCGAAAGGCCTTCTTATCTTTTGACGTGTATTATAGTACTAAAACATTTTTTTTAGTACTTAAACATTTTTCTTCAACCTTATATTGGACCAAGAAAATTACCTTTTAATTCAAAATCAAGGCTGTCCTCCACTCACACTCATTCTATGAATGATGGCGGCCTGCTATTAAACAATGTCATTTAATGTTGGCTGTTCTAGGTTACTACATACGATTTATACCCTTATCCCCAAACACGGATGAGAGCGCCTCCACGCAGCACGTGCCCCATTCTTCCCTGCCAAGCAGTATCCCACGCTCCGCTCACGCAGCCATGTTCTCTTGCTCAAGTTTCATGTGGGGTCTGCTTGTAGCGAATCATCTATTTCTGAATCGGAATTGAAAGGCCCATAACCAACTATTGAAGGTGGAGCCGGGAAGGGGGCTTCAAAAGTCAAAATTTGGATCATTATCGAATGATGACCTGATGAGGGGGTATGCCGGGAGGCGGTATTTCAAAAATGAATCATTGAAAAGTGAAAAAAATACTGAAATCTTTTACTCAGTTTTGTCTAAAATAATTTAAGGTAATATTGGAGATAAATC
>JAHWFP010165024.1:6410-17408 GCA_023313725.1 Lithobius niger | reverse complement strand
AATTTATTAAGGGAGTCTTCCGAATTCCCCATTGATGATGAGTAATTAATGAAGGGAGTCTTCCGAATTCCCCATTGATGATGAGTAATTTATTAAGGAAGTCTTCCGAATTCCCCATTGACGATATCATAGAGTCCAGCAGCAGTACCGCAGTCAAAATCAGCCTCGTGTGTGCAGACCAGATTCTGTTGATCAAAGATGGTTGCGTTTCCACAGAAGAAACTGTAATGGGCGGTGTCGATAACGGCGTTGGTGTCGTCCAGGATGGGAAGGCAAATGTGGAAAACTCGGCATGCATTATCCACGTCAGCGTAGTAACCATAGATACGACCCTCGCAAGAGAAGCCTGTCTTCAGTGGTCCCACAATCAGTTCAGCGTTGTCTGGAAGTTGGTAAGCGAAATTGGCGATGCCAACTTGGCGTTTCTGCAAAGTGAACCAGACATAAATTGTTAAAAAAATGTAACGTTCATATCGACTACAACACACATACAAAATTGTCTTGAAAAGAGTACAACTTTTTACGAAATTAACATTTTGAGCACATTTGGCACATGGCACAATGGCACATTTTTTACTTGTTGCTTTTTAATGCTATTTAACATTAACCATCGATAAAATTATCTAAATCGATGGAAAGGAGGAAACGTGTCCTCCCTGCCCAAGATCCGTTTGCTCTATTCTCCGGATTTCAGATGTCCGCTCAGACTATCCACGCCACCATTCCAGAGCAGATGACAGCATTATTTTTCGTGGTGCTACGTATTGTTTGTGGTAACTGTTCGTGGTGCAACTTTAAAGTTAATTTGTCTCCGAGCATAAGAGGTGAGGTGAGGAGACGTAAAGAACACCCTTGACTCTTGTGCCGGATCCGTCGTTGGTGTACTTTTCAAATACCATCCTTTCTCCCTCGAATATGTACGGGGCAGAGGCGTGCAGTATTGGACATTGAATTTTGAATACTTCAAATGTTGTACTGAATTTTGTATACGGATTAATCGCTCCTGGTAGATGCCAATGTTTGTGCATAGATCTTTCCATTGTTGAAATAGAACAATGTTGCATTGTTGGAGCACGTTTCTAAGCCAAAGATGGTTCGAATGAGGGAAGGGTTGAAAGGGTTCAAAGGGTTTAACGAGTATTAACCACTCCTGGTCATCTGCCCGACGTCCAAACGTAATAATGCTAGATCGTAATCATGGAGTTTTCGTCCAGGAAAAAGCGCTGTATCAATGCTTGCAAAGAAGTGTTAAAAATTCATTGTCCAATACTGTACCTACACAAGAGTGTACCTACTGTAACAAGACCATACCTAGTGAGTCTACACAAGTCTGGTCTTGTGTTGTTCGTAAACGATACTAAATGCGACAGGGCTGGTCTCGTACTGAGACCTAAAAATGGTTCGTTCGTACTAGTATTGTGACATATCAACAATCTATAATATGACGTCATCAGTTATACCATCGACAAAATGGCGAAGCCATTGCAAACAACACGTGTTGCATTGGACACAGTGTTACGGCTCACCTTTTCGATTGCGTCATTTGCTTTCGTAGAGCGTTACTGGATGGCGTTGATTGTAGTTGAGACAAGCGATAAGCAAATAAGTGAGGAACTCACACCACCTGTGCATTTTGTCACCTTGATTATTCCTCAACATCATGTCCGATTGGCGCATTACCCCCAGAAGTAATGGCTTCACAGCAACACTTTAACTTACAGAACTGATTCAAACTCTTTGTTCAGTGACGACCTTATCATTTGCTTTCGTAGCGTGTCGCTGGATGGCGTAGACGGTGGTTCCGATGAGCGGTGAGCAAATAAGTGAGCAGCTCACACCACCTGTTCATTTTGTCACCTGATTATTCCTCAGCAGCATGTCCGATTTTAAATTTCTTTTGTTAAAACCACTTCTGGGTGTAACGCTATTGATCCAGTGGTTATTTCATGATGTGGATATACAATGGTTGCATTGGAGCGGATTAATATACGGAGCTCCAGTCGGCCCTCGGTCTCGCTTTGCTCCAATTATTTTTGTAAAATAATTCGTTATAGAATCCAACAGTTAAAATCGTCGTTTAATTCGAAATTTAATAATTTTTTTCATAATCCGGCGATTTTAATTGTTAATTGATACTTAATTGTTAATTAATTAATTGTTTCATATGTTGACATTTGTAATTCTTGTATTTATAAGTTAATTTTTTTATTATGGTAGCCAACACACCACACGCGAGCATTAGCTCTTGTCGGGGGAGGGCACATACAGAGGTTTGTACCGATTTGCCTGATTCAATAAAGCAATTTTCTTCTCTGTCTCTTCTCTCTATTCGTCGCTTGTTGTAAACAATGAAAACCTGTTATGCTTGACAACATGTGAGTAATCAACTGTAACCCCACGTACGTGACATGAACTTTTGCCATGCATTTTAGCTTCTAACTTCATATCCTTTCTAACCTCCCACCCGACCCATTCCCGCATCTATCGCCATTTTAGATGCCTTTTAGCCTTCCCCCCATAACCCTCGTCCCAACTTAAATTCAACCCTGTTTTATCCGATGCTTGCATAAGCAGCATTCCATACTTTAAAGTTTGTTATTTCGTTAGTTTCCATTTCAACTTAAATTTTGTACAATTGTTGTTTTTTTTTGCCCAAAACTAACCGAGCCAAACGTTCATTCTTCTTGCACCCTTTTGTGACCCGAACCCGCAATTCAGACGAGCTATAGTATCCGCACCCTATCTTGAGTTCACCCCAGAACGAATTCAGATAATCGATTGTATGTTTTCGATAGCAGAGCACCTTGTTGATATCCTAGATGGTTACAAACACAATGGCGGCCGTCGATGAAAGCCGCTCCCTCCAGGAAGATGTAGCCGCTCGTAAAATATCTGCAGGACTCAAGATACGCTGCGCACACAATAATAAATTCACCATAATGTATCTGAACCACTATTTGGGTAACATTATTCTACCTTAGGTTTACAGAAGCTTTGAACGTTGGGTTGTGGGTTTTGGGGACAAAACCCAACGTTCAAAGCTTCTGTAAACCTAAGGTAGAGTAACGTTACCCAAATAGTGGTTCAGATACATTATGGTGGATTTGTTATTGTGTGCGCAGCGTATCTTGAGTCCTGCAGATATTTTATGAGCGGCTACAACTTCCTGGAGGGAGTGGCTTTCATCGACGCCGCCATTGTTTTTGTAACCATCTCCCAATTTAGCAACCAACACTCTAGAACTCCCGTATACCCCTTTCGTCCCAGTCAATCATGTTGGGAACCGCATAAGGTAAACCCTGAAGCCAAGTACGCAAAACCCTTAAAATTATTTACCCTTTCTGTCAACGTATTGCCGTATTTGCACGTAATGGGATAAAAAGTAGAAAACGGTAACCACATACACTTACCGAAATGTTGGCCACAGCCACGGCAATAGATGCAAGAACTGAAAAAGTAAAGAAAGAACACATAATAAGAATGGTGATGACGAAGCCAAGGTCGTCACTGCACAAAGAGTTTGAATTAGTTCTGTAAATTACAAAGGACGGTATTGATATCCTTACTATGCCTTAATTAAAATTTAAGCTCATTCATTTTTGCTGCCGTGAAACTTGAAAAAAAAATAATATTTGTATCTTTCCTAATTGGAACTACATAAAACATTGCCTCATTCTATAATCAATAAATGCTATACTTACCAAAGACGGTAACCTTCATTTTCCTGGATTGCCAAAGCGACTTCAATCTGTAATTAAAAATAAAAATTAGAACGTGAATAGGCAACTAAATAGGCCAGATAAACTACAAGGCAAAGTTCCGAGGTGTGGGTAAAAATAACACTAAATGTTTAAGTTGAGCTTAAAGCTGGTGTAAGTCATTGACGTTACGTCGTGATAACCAATGAAGCCATAATGAACTGCTTGCGTAGGGCATACGTTAAATTTTAGCTTTCATCGTAGATAATTGATTCATGAGCGAAGGTTTCTTGGGAACCTGAGCAGAGTGAGCAAAGCCTAGCCGAGTGTTTAGGGGTTTGGTCTCCCAGCCAAGAGGAAGCGAGACCGAATCTCGCAAATGGCTTACACATAGTACTTTAAAAACGGATCCCACGCGTAATTCCGTGGTAGTCAAGGTTAAAATGGGAATCGGAATTCCTGTTAGATAAATGTTTCGATTTTTGTGGCCTTTTTATAAGGGCAGCCATGAATTTCACTTACTTCACGTAGTACCTTTAACTCCGCAAGCTTTTAGGAAGTAATTCCTGTATTTGAAGATATACATATTGTCTATTAAAGAGGATGGAAAACCAAATGGGTTCGAGAAGGGTTAAATAAATACGGGTGCAAACCTATTTACGTTGCCTTTTGGACTTAAATGTCAGACTTCCTGGGCGAGAAATTGAACCCACGACCCTTGAAATCAAAGGTGTAAGTCCTACCGCTGAGCTGGTATCAGTATTTATATTATACGGCCGGCTCAGTATGGCTCAGCGGTAAAACTTATACCTTCGGCCGTGGTATCAATTTCCCACTCAGGCAGTCTGAGATTTAACTCCAAAAGGCAACGTAAATAGGTTTGCATCCGTATTTATTTGCATATTATTCATGATCAGTTTGAACACTCTTAAACCCCAAAACAACGACTGCAGCATTTTACGCAATTTAACAAAGATATTCACTTTTGGATACACTTTTCTGCCGACGTTAGTCTGCCACTATTTCAAATTCCAAATCATTCAATAAACAGTCATTTCATCTCCGACAAAATATTTGATAAATTAAGAGAACTAACATAAATAAGGTGTGCAGTACCCAACTGTTACAATAGGCGTTTGTTTACACAGTATAAAACATTTAGCTGTAGATGTTTTCTTTTAGACGGAAACGTTTAAAATGAACGCATAAAATACCTTGTGGCCTAAGTGTTTGAACATAGATCTGTGGCGCTTTCTATTGGAAGAAAATTAAATCCAAATATGGAAATCTATATTAAATTGCGTAAAATGCTTTACGTAACGAAAGTCACTCGTTCTATTCTTGTTTATGAACGCCCTAAAAAGCCGTGGGTGGTTAAGCAAGTCGTCAGGTCCGAATTCCCCACAATTCAATTACAAAAACTAGAAATACTATGTCAGATGAATAAATACCAACAGATAGGGGGAGGGTAGGATAACCGGGTGGCTACTGCGACATGCCTTAGGTCTTGGGCCAACTCTGTCCTCATCCCCGGAGTATTAGGGAATAGGAGGATCCTACAATGCGGTCGTGCTCATGTCGATTGTGGCATGGAATCCTAGGAATCCTCTTATAAAATATAGTACAGAAAGAAAGGGGAAGTATTAGGATTAACTCTCGAAATAGAGAGGAACAATTTTGCTTGGAATCATATATATATATATATATATATATATATATATACTAGCCATATCGTTCGCCTTGCTCACTCCATTGGCGTCGATCCATGTTTCGTGTAAATTCTTTGATTCCAGTAGCATCATAAAATCGATGTACTGATTATTTCGATGAAAACGAACTGCAATTATTGCTTACAGTTCGTCCATCACATTCTTCAACACGCCTGCATTTCATTTACCTAATTCGTACTTTGAACTGCAATCTGAAAGTTTATATAGCGCGTGTCAAGTTTATATAGCGCGTGTCAACAATGTCTGGCCTGAAAACAAAGTGAATTTGGATTTCCTACTGATTTTGAGATCCATATATTATGATATGTCGTGTTTCTATTATTTCGTACTGATGCAAAACATGACGTCATAGTTTTATCCGGCAAAGTTTATTTTTGAAGGTCAAAGTTGGTTCAGGTATAATAAACTTTGCATGAACAAACTATGACGTCATGAACAAACATCATGAGGGTCAGAAAAACTTTGAAGGTCATAAAATCAAGTTACAGCAACAAAAATAGGCCTAATGGAAGCGCAATTTAATTATCTTTCAGTTGGTCCAACTCCCTGCCTTGGTTCAAGAGGAGTAGAGGTACACGCACGTAAAAACCCACGCACATAAGTTTTTAATGATTTTACATGTATACAAATAAGATAATATGCTCCGGTTGAGGGGTGGACTTCAAGCTAGCCACGTGGTACAATCTTGATGACAAAGCGATTCGAAGTCGGTCATTTTCCAGCACGAAACTTAAGGGCATAGACTGAACGTTATTGCAGAACTTCGCACTTTACTGTCTAACTGTAGCTGACTTTATAAACTGCAGCTATATTGTTCACTTTCCATCAAACTTTATCTGCAAAAATGCTAAAGGAAGCATACCACTGATTTACAACTAGCATTTTTAAAATGTCCTAATTTATAAAGAACGATGGAAAATCGTTGCTTAATGTATAAAGAGAAGGTTGGTAAGATATTTTGCATTTAGATACCGTTGAAATGCAAACATCTGAAACAATCAGTAATTTAAATAATTACTTTTCGAGAGGTATATTTTTACCTTTTACATCAATCTAGCTGAAGCCAGTGGTGTTGGATGCATGGTTTGCAACACTGGTACATGGTCGCCAATGTGCATGTCCATGTTTCACCGAATTAAGTTTTTCAAATTTTTTGCGCACACAGGCTAATAAACGCTGATTTTCGTTCGCTTCGCTCACTCAATCAGCGCATCCTGCGACTCATATCACCGACCCGACCGCTAATACTCCCCATCCCCGTTTCTATGATCACTTCTGTTATATTTTTCCATGGTCGTGTTCGCAGAAATATCACAGGGGCTTGGCACAAAATAGGAGCAGCCACAGAAAAAAAAAACCGCGAGCATCATTACCAACAATATTTATTTATTTATTTATTTATTTATTTCAAAATTGATTTTACAGGCAATCACAACCCAATTACAAAATCAAAGCGCAAAACAAAAAACAAAAATCAGGGAGAATGGTGAGGGGTGAAGCAGTTTTGTACAGACCGTTTCCAACTGCAGAAAGTGGTGAACGGACTCAAATTGTTTTCGTTACAAAACTTGGGAAGTGAATGGTGCCACACACGCTTCCGGTATTCGGTTCGAGCAGTGGGCACACCAAAAATTACATTTTTTCTAGTACAGACAGAGGGTACGTGGAGACATAACCTTTTCAACAGTTCGCAACATTGAATTCTGTTGTGAATAAGTTTATACATGAAATTCAAGCCAAGGCATAAGCGAAATTGTTTTAAAGTAGGAATTTGGAATTCCTTGCAGAGTTCTTCATACGTAAAGTTGTTTCGATTTAAAGAGCATTTGTAGCACAGAAATCGAATTAGATTTCTTTGTACCCTCTCAATCTCATCTATCATATAATGCTGTGATGGGCTCCAGATAATAGAACCATAACATAGAATACTTCTGACAACTGCATTGTAAATAGTAATAATGGTCTTTGCATCGTTAACGAAAAAAAGAGATCTCTTCAAGAAGCCGAGCATCTTGAATGCTTTCTTGACAGTGCTGGTAATATGAGTGGTGAACAGGCAGTTAGATTGTAGCAAAACGCCAAGATCATTAACAGAGGAGACTCTTTTAAGAGAAATGCTGCCCATAGTATAATTATGCAAATGGGGGTGGAGGGACCTGTAGGAATGAAAGGTAATAATGTGACACTTCTCAGCATTTAAATTTAGGTCCCACTTTGAGCTCCAGACTAACAAACAGTCAACTGCGTTTTGTAGTTTTGTAAAGTCGGCATCAGATCTAATTTTACAATACAGCTTTAAATCGTCAGCATAGAACAAAAAAGGAACACCACTATGGGACAGCATTTCAGCCAAATCATTAATAAAAATAATGAAAAACAGCGGACCAACAATAATAATATAATAATATTATATAGTATATTATAATATTATTATATTATTATTGTTACTATATAATATTGTTGGTAGTGACGCTCGCGGAGTTTTTTTTATTGCCGCTCCTACTTTGTGCCAAGCCCCTGTGAGAAATATCAGCCTTCATGAGTCCCCCCCCCCCCCCCACGGCTAATGTATCCCCCTTTTCTAATGATCACTTTTATTTTATTCTTCCAGGTTAATATTCATGCTGGCGTTAATAAATGAGGCTCAAGGCGGTATCGAAGCTGCCCTTTCGAGAAGCATGCTGTCCTGAAAAACTTCCCCCAATGCTTCCCTTCTACCAGACGCGCAGTGCCGGTGGTTTTTACTTAACTCTTAAGAGTAGTGCTTAAAAGTAGTAGTCTTGATTTATACGATCGTATTATGTATAGTATATTTATCATTTTGGGGAATCTATAAATAACAGTATGTTAAAACCAAGTCGACCAGTTTGCATTCTTGGTTTGGTGCTCTCGCTGACGCACTCTGGAGGACGTAAAGTTGGTTCGACTTCGCTTGTTTGAAATACCGGTCTGCACTCGTCTGAATGGAAAATTTTGTTGATGGCGTCACAATACTGTGGCAAATCGTACAAGCCAACATTTTCGAATACGAATTTTTTTTTTTTTACTTCGGTTCTTCGATGGCCAAACTGCCATTTTCAAAAAAAATTCACTTCTAACAAACGTGAATACAAAACTGCAAACATTCAAATCTTCCCATTACTGGTTGCCAAACAACAAGAAGTAATGCAGGTAAGTCACTCGTCTTCCGCTGGACAATAACCACTAAGGCTATTAACGTAAAACAAAGAAGGAAAAGAGAAACTGGACCGGCAAACACGACTAAAATTTGAATAACAAACAAATAAATTATATAATAATAATTTTATTTTAAATTTAAAATATGAATATATTTAAAAAATATTTAAAAACATTTAAAATAACAAAACAAACTAAAAAAAATCCCCTAGTGGCAAGTAATATTACCAAAGTTCAAAATACCAAATTCTTGCGAAATTGCTTAAAATGCTATACGGGACGGTTTTTCAAACTGTTCATTTGTGGAAATTACAAGAATGTTCCACATTAACTTTGCCCAAAAATCATGTCCTCCCGTTGAGTTCAATGATAAACCCCTTTGCTCTTCAGTATCACTGATTCCGTTTGGATATACCTAGCAAAATTGCCCTTCTCACCTTTTGGAGCTATGGCTTCGGCTGGGGACGCGACAAATCTCGACAGTATCATCACGGATCCATTCAAGCGTCTACTTAACCCTTTAACGATAATTTGTCAAATAATTCACAAGTAACAAAATAATCCCGTCTTACCGTCTAAAAGTTGGTCTTTCGGAGGATTTGGTGGCAGTGTTTGAGCTGACCTCTTGCTAGCTGGCTTATATAGGTCTGGGAAGCTTCGCTTTTTTTCCACACCTGACAGTCGTATGTCATACTGACCCGCATACAACCCCTTCGTCCATTTAAAACGTTGTTAATAATTAATCTCGGGTTTTTATGCGCATCTTCCGCATTTGATGGATCCAGTTTCGCCGAGCGTCGCTCATTTCCGCCTGAACTTTGACATCCGAGGGTTATATCTAGATAAGTAAAAAAAAAAAAATGCGACAGTGCAGGCGGACTGAAAAACGAACGATGCGCTAGCGCCAGCCATCAGTTGTTTTAAGTTTGTAAGCATAGTCATGAAAACTCCATGCTGTTTGGGGCGTTTACATCAGTGATTTACCTCAGTGCTTCCAAAACATTGTTGAACCAAGTGCAGGAGGTCCAGAACGCTTGTGTTCGTTTTATTTTTAATATATTTAAAAAATTTCAGAGTGTCAGAGAAAACATAAACAAGCTTAAATGGATTTCCATGGAAAACAGAAGAGCTTTACATTCACTTGAGATGGTGTATAGGACTCTTAGCGCCGGTGCACACGTGCGTTTTTTGAACGCTGCGGCGACGCTGCGGCGCCGCTCCGGTAACGCATCCAATCAATGCACACGTGCGTTTTATTAACGCGCGTTGACGCTGCGGTGCCGCTTCGGTGATGTATGTGCGCGTTCGGTTCCCTAACCTCGTGTACAAAAAATTATAGTTTGAAACCAATAAGACGATATTGCTTTTTTCGCCTACCCCGTGAACAAAAAATATATTTTAAAACCAATGCGACGAATTTTGGTACATTGATGTACTAATTTAAGACGTACCAGGGGAAAATGTTATACATCCCTTGCAGATTAACTAAAACATTCGGATAAGTTCTTTACTTCATTCATTACTTCCCAATGAATCTTCAATCATTTCTGGAGCAACAGTTCATACTTCAGGATAGTTCTTTACTCCCCCAATAAACGATTCCATGTCTATTTCTTCGAAATTGGACGCCATTTTCGGTAACGCTTTTGCGGTAAACGGCGGACGTGTGCACCGCTCAAGTCATCCAAGGTACTCAGAGACGCAATAGCGCTTTTTTAACGTTGTGGTACCGCTGCGTTGACGGGGGGAATTACGGCGCAAAACGACCGCACGAGCGGCGGGCGGTAACGCAACGTCGACGCAGGTACGTGTGCAGTATCCAACAAATGGCATGTAAACCAAACCGTAAATACGGTACCGCAGCGGCGACCGCACGTCTGCACCGACGCCTAAATTTAAAGAACCATCCTATTTGTTTGAACTTTTTAACACGGCTGTTGCGACTCACAACTATTCCACCAGACTCAGTACTTTCACCCGTCCCCGATGTCGAACTAATAAATACCAATCTTCATTTTTCACTCAAAGTATTAAATTATGGAACGATCTGCCTGCAGAAATCAAGAACGCCCCTTCCGTTCAAGCATTTAAAGGCCGTCTTTATCAACGTTTTTTAAATTCCTAGTGTGGTCACTCTTCTCCCCCCCCCACCTCCCCTCTCCTCCCTCTTCGTGCATTTTTTTATTATTATATTTTTTTTAATATTTAGCATTACATAACCCTATTTTGCTTTTTGTTTGTTTGTATGTGGTGTTATTTTGTTGACGGGTTAGGTGTAAGATTAGGCTTACAAGCCTAAACCTCTCCCTTCGTAAACTCTGGCGATACCATTCTCTTCTTTTATTTTTATTGTACTTTGTTTGCAATAAAGTTTATTATTATTATTATTATTA
>JAHWFP010165010.1:0-24848 GCA_023313725.1 Lithobius niger | reverse complement strand
AGTAAGAAACTTGGCGGCAGGAGCCGGTAGATATCTTTTAAGAAAGGGTACTCAATTTTTGGATGACGTAGACTCTGGTATGGGGTTAAAAGATGCTGCTAGAACTAGATTTGGACAAATAAGGTCGGATTTTATGACTAACGTGTTAGGACGCCCTCAAACGGGGACTGGTCGAAAAAGAAAGAAGTTATATGCACGTTTTCCTCTGCAACTCACTCAGAAGGGCAGTAAACGCAAACGCAAGCAGAAGTCTCAATCTGGTGGCGGAAAAAAAAAGGAAAGGCTAAAAAGAGACGTAAAACTGACATTTTTGACTAAAAACTAATTTACCAAAATGTCGTTATTACACCATATGTCTGAAGAGTGTCCCAGTGGTGGCTTTGAGATTTTTGACGTCCCCCCTACCTCTGTTGATACAACTGAAGTGACTCATGTGGAACACTTTCCTATAAATTCCATTACACAAGGTGCGCCGATTGAATTTCTAGTGACAAATACAGCTTCTGACAATTATTTAGACTTAAACGATAGTTTACTATTGTTGAATATCAAAGTGACATCTGATGGTAGCACAGCGCTGACTGCCGCCGATAAGATATCTCCAATAAATAACATTTTACATAGCCTATTCCAACAAATTGACGTTTCCCTCAATGAAACTTTGGTGTCTTCAAGCGACGCAAGTTACCCTTTTCGTAGTTATATTGAAGACTTGTTAAGTTATGGTCATGAAGCTAAACGAAGCCAGTTGGGTGTACAAGGTTGGTTTAAGGACGTAGCCGGACAATTTGACGACGTAGACCCAACCGCTAATGATGCAAATAACGCGCTGAAACTGCGTAAACAGAAAGTGGTTGGTGGAAAAACTTGGGAATTACTGGGAAGATTACACATTGATTGGTGTCAGCAAGGACGATATTTATTGAACGGTGTTGACGTCCGTTTAAGACTAATTCGTTCTAGTGACCGTTTTAGTTTGATGTGTGGAGATTCAACCAAATCACCGCAAATACATATTACCAAAGCAGTATTATACGTCAAAAAAGTGAAAGCAAGCCCCAATATTTTACTGAGCCATGCGAAAGTCCTGGAAAACGCATCTTCAAAATATTTAATTAGAAAAAATGAATGTAAGGTGTTTACACTTGCTGCTGGTGCTCGAGAGGGTTCAATCGATTCGGCGATTGTTGGACCATTACCCTGCCACATTACCGTAGGACTAATTACCAACAAAGCATACAGCGGAGACTTTTTAGCCAACCCGTTTAATTTCCAGCATTTCGACCTAAATCACATCGCTTTGTGCGTCGATGGTCGGACAGTACCGAATCACCCCTTTACGCCGGACTTCACAAACAATTTATACACCCGTGACTACCTCTCTCTTTATACTGCTACAGGCAAGCACCAAAAAGACGAAGGTTTGGATCTGACTTACGAAGATTATAAAGCAGGCTACATGCTCCATTGTTTTGATTTAACCCCAGAACAATGTCCGACTGGAAGTCACTTGAGTCTGTCTAAACAGGGCTCAATTCGTGTAGAATTGAAATTCTCTACTGCGCTGGCAAATCCAATAAATGTTATTCTCTATTGCTCTTATCAGACTGTTGCCGAGATCGACAAAAACCGTTCAGTTGTAATGGATTTGTAGCTTCACCATGGATACATTAAAACTACGAACACTGGCTATGTCAGATCCTAAAATTGCAAAACTGTTTGTGAATGTATACCCATGTGACCTTTTACCACGTTCCAAAGTGCGTCAACCCTGTGTTTTCATCATCAACAAAGACAAATCTGATTCCGAAGGATCTCACTGGGTGGCTGCTTCTATCAACCCCTACACTCAAAGACTGTGTTTATTTCGATTCTTATGGTCAGAAACCAAACAATGCCCACATTTCTGCTTTTTTAGCGAACAATGGTAAAAACTGCGAGTTTAACACTTCAAATATTCAGTCGCCTTGCTCAAATGTATGTGGTGCTTATACATTATTTTTTTGCTATAATATTGCACGTGGACGTACACTGAACTTTATGCTTAAGAACTTTGATCCTCGAACAAAGACTGCAAACGACCGTAAGGTCTTAAAATTTGTTCGAAACGTTTTCAAACACACATTTGGTGTAATTAGAAGCGACTCTCAATGTTATAGTCAAATGTCTAAACCATTATTCACGTACAAATTTTGAAATACTGTACTCTTTGTATCTATTTTATATGTGCATGCAATAAAACATGAGAAATGATACTTTTTAAAACTTTATTCCATTAGGACACATATTACACACACTATTTCTACTTTTTTTTGGTTCCAATAGAAAATAAAAAAAAAGTTAAGTGATGCTAGATATTATTTAAACTACTTAAAAATACGTAAAATTCAACTACAAAGATATACAACGATTAAAAAGTAAAATGTTATGGATATTAGTAAAGCTATTTACAATAAGAAAAATGACTAGCCTATTCCTATTATTCATAATATTATAATCATAACTAATTTACTAAAGAGGAATAGTTGCATATACATTTCGTAGTTACACAACAACACAGCACAACACATTCGTTAAAACAGACATTATTTCTACTTTGTTTTGGTTCCAATAAAAAAAGAAAAAGTTAAGCGATACTAGGTAATATTTAAACTATTACAACACATTTGTTAAAACATACGCTATTTCTACTTTTTTTTTGGTTCCAATAAAAAAATAAGAAAAAGTTAAGCTATTTACAATAAGAAAAAATGACTAGCCTATTTCTGTTATTTGTACTATATAGACATACGTAATTTACTAAAAAAGGAATACTTACATATACATTTTGTTGTTAGCAGACAGCATAGCACAACACAACAAGCGAACACACTAGAACACACTAGAAAGACTTAGTGTCACAAGTAGTCTTTTTCTTCATATTTACAGTTTACTCATATCTGCGTTTTCCATTTCCTCTTCGCATAGGAAAATACGCTCATTGATTTCCCCTGCATGTTTCACAAGTTCTTTCCAGGCATCCAAATTTAGATGAATCCCCTTCAAGGGATTCAAATGTTCATTCAGTGACGTAGCATGGAACTGTAAAAGGCTAACCTGCACAACATTGTCGGAGTTGTAGTGTCGTCCAATGCAAACTCTTTTTTGGCCTGTCAGCTGGTGACGGTGCTGCAAAATATTCCCAGGTAGGCGAGTTGGATAGCTGGTGGGATTAGCCCTTTCTTCCTGAATAGTTGGATTCTCTTTAGGAGGGCGGTTCATAAGGCATTGTTCGATAGCATCTTGAATGAGTGCTAACATGCGTGGGTGGTGCAATTTAACCCAATCGTCGTACGCTAGATTTAAGCCGATTCTTGAAGGTACCCATCTTAATTCAACCTGGTTAAAGGTGAAATTTCTAACGCAGATATACACGTTATCTTTGTACGGTTTCACTTGTACAAAAATTCCGGATCGGTTCAACACTAAAAATTCTTTTGGGTCCGGCTTGAACACACCTGCTTGCGAGACGGTAAACAAATCTTGAGGGCGACGTTTCACGTCAACAAGGCTTCGCACTTCTTCCATAGCCAAACCTCGTTTGAACGCTTTCCTCTTTTTAGGAGCAAGTTCGAGTCCCTTACTGTTGTGTTGTTTAAGTTTTTCAGCAGAAAGCCAGGCTGTTGTGTTGCACTTTTCAACATTTGAAGCTTGCGTATCCGTTGTAATGTCGCTTTCAAGAGATGTTGATATTTGACTATAAGTTATTGAGGACCCCCTTGTTGCGGGCGTCGGGCTAACAGTCAGATCAACAACTTCTGGAGAATTCTGCATATTGAGTAATTCTGAAGGCTTCGTACGAATGGTTTTGTTCAAAAAATCTTCTCTGTTGTACTTTGTAGTCAATTCTGACTGAAGAATGGAGGGTGAAGCAGGCTCGGAACTGTCGATGTCTTGGTCATCTACTTCATCTTCAAATAGAGGTTGCGAATAGGGAAACGTCTTAGCAGTATCCATTGTAGTGAAAGTTTAGGTTAGGACCACAAGCGTAACACGTCCAGTCAAGATGTCTAGGCATGTACAACTAAGTTAGAGATTTCGATTCGGATATATGTAGGATTTTTAAAGACATCTCCCATTGGTCGACTTATTAGAAGTAGGGCGTGTTGGCGTCCTTTTATAAACTTCTGATTGGCCGATTAATTAAAGACATTAAATCCCCACGGTTAGTAACGGAAAGCGGATGTGTTTGGGGGGGGGGGGGTATGAGGATATGACGACTTGAAGGTGAGGTAAACGAAGTTCAAAGAAACAATTGTAGAACCAATTTTAACGTTTTCCACTATTTGACAGCTTTAGTCAAAGCCTGCGCGGGTCCTGGTGGTGAGGAGCCATTTTTTTCTTTACGATGGATATGGTGAGTGCTTGGTTGTTTAATGAATTACAGTGAGGCAGACATTCTACAAGTAGGATATTTGGCCTTTTGAGAAGTATCAATTTTTTTAAATGCTAGGTTTATTGTGGGTTCTAAAACGTAAGGCCTCTGCGGTACACCGAAACTGTAACACTCGTTAGTAGGGGGGCTCAGTTTCAACAAGGCACCGTTACGTAGTTTGACCGTAAAGCTCTGGTTTTCCACATAACCCCTGTTTCGAAACGTAAAGTCACGTTCTGCACCAAAAGACAGATAGGTAGTAATATATCCAGAAACTGCAATTCTATGATCTTCAGTAACAAAACTCATACAGTCCGTACCGTCTTGAAAACGATTGATGAGGACAAAATTATAGTCTTCTTGAGTAATCTTGTTCACATAGTTTCGCAGTGCACGCAAGGTAGGTGTCCAAGGAAGAGCTCGCAAGCGAAAACTAGAGTAACGGTAACGTAGGTCCTCAGCATCTCCGAAGCATGCATGTTTTCGCTTTATGTTAAAATGAGAACCACAGAAATCCAAATATTGATCGCGTAAATACTGTATTTCTTTTTCTAGTCTAAAGAATATCATACACGCCAAAGATTCAGATAAAATCGGGTTGTACAGCCGGACATTTAATCCTGGGAGGTGCCCGAAGAAGTCAGCTGGAATAATTTTTGTTTGGATTTCACAATCTCTAAGTTTTTGGAAAAGAATATCTACATCTTTGTCACTCTCTGTGGGTTCTTTTTCTGCCATGTCGAAGCATGTAATGCAAACGCTCAACTGCAAAGTGGCCCAGTATCACTATGTGAACTCACTTTGTTTTACTTTTCCACTATTTACAAGGCTTCTTTCTTAAACGGGTTAAACGGCTTAAACGGATTGCTCGCCCAAGAACGACTCTGAAGTTAACTGCGACAAGAATGACCGTTAATAATTATAATTTAGATACAAAAGGACGTGACAACGATGTAGAGGAAACCGTTAGTAATTTCAATTGAGAGGGGAAGGGCGCACGGTATTCTTTTCAATTAGAACCACTTAAGCATCGCGCATGCGTAGTATGGGAGAGACGGACATTTTGAGCGCTCGAATTCAAACCTCCTTCCTGGCGATCTTATACTGTAGCTACACGCACCTCGCAACGGCTGGATACCAAAAACGTTGCGGGTGTACAAGAAATTGAAAGAAAGAAAACATGACAGTGAAAACGTGTGGAGAAAAGCGCCTATCATTTTGCCAACGACTTGAAAGATGCCCGGAATTCCAATACAGACGTAGGATGCTGTTACTGAAAGAGCAGAAGAGGAAAATAGAACAGCTGGAAAGAGCTCTAAAAAGATGGATTGAAGAAATACGGGCGCAAAAACAGGAGACGGAGGTAAAGTGAACCATAATATCTAAAAAAAAAAAAAAACGGCCCTTATCAGGGCCACCAAATAGTACGAAAGAGATCCATTTTGGCTGTTCTGCTTTTAATTTTTTTTTCGGACGATGTAATGTCCTCAATAAAGCTTTATTTTGGGGGTTTTTACGAAACGCCGCACGCGTGAACGACGGCCTATAGGCTAGTCACCAAGCGCTCTCAGCAGCAGCAACGCCGGGAAGAGGGAAGGAACGAGCCAGCGGCATGGGCAAGCATCGACCACGGCACGACGAAGCGAGCGAACACCGTCAGAGGGAGGGAAACGGGTACGGGGGAAAAAAGGAAGGAGGCACGCTAGCGGGCGGGCGGGCGAGCGATGGCGAGCGAGCTCCTACTACAGGACCTGGGCCTGCGTAGCCACGAAAGGGTTGGGAAAAAGGGTTAAGGGAAAGGGTTAGGGAAAAAGGGTTAAAGGAAAGGGTTGTGTGGTGAAAAGGGTTAAGGGCTAGTAACGACAGATACGAATAAGCTCCGGGAGACCCCCCCCCTACCCCCTCCCCCTACCCCCAACCCCCCTCCCCCGGCGCTTATTCAAATCTGTCGTTACTAGCCCTTCACTACTACAGTTTAAGGGGATGAAACATTGATGTCCTTAATGCATGAAGCTTTTAGCCAGGTTCTACCAGAAAAAAAATATGATCTATGAAGTGAAGTTTATTGTTCGCATGGTGAATGCAAATTATGTAATAGACTAGCATCGTACCCGGCTTCGCCTGGGGATTTGTTTGACCCGTGGTTGTTTCCCAGTATTTGCGGTAGCTGTCAGATTTATCAAGCTGAATAAATTTTAAAATATGTGAGTATACAAATAAACAAGTATAAATATAGAAAAACCATTTGAAATAAAAGTCCTGCTTGAGTGAAACACTCATGCGCAGGGCTCCTGGAAAAAAGGGGTAAAAACCTCGGTAATGAGAAACATTGTATGAGATAATACAAGAATTATTTTTAATGAAAGCACCTAATTTCAAGACTTTGGGAAGACTTTCCACTTCGACAATACCAAGCAGCCATGATCGGAGATCTTTGCCAAATCGGTACATACTAACACTCTTTCTGATGTCGAGTGGTAGTTGGTTATATATTTTTGGAGCAATGTATGTAAAATATTTACGAGCAGCCTCTGTATCAGTCTTGGGCACAATCACCTTATGATCACTTATTGCTCCAGTAAAATGACAGCTAGCATCTGGATGACATAACGATGCCTTATGGTAATAGCAAACAATTTTGTGAATATATTCGGACCTCAGTGGTAGAAAAATTATGATTTAAAATGCTTTAAGGTCGGAAATCGTGAAATAACCCAGTTACAGCCCTTAAAGCATTGAAGGGAAGGGGGGGGGGCGTAGCTTTTCCAAGGCTGTTAATAAGCAATTTATAGCGACAAAGAGGCTGAAACTTTTGTTTGATAGCAATTGGACAATAGAAGGATGAATAGATGGCCAACAGATTGGATGAATCATTGGAGCCTGATAACATAAAACTCACGATTAGTGACACAGCTTAACGTTTTTCTTGTTGAAAAAAGTTTGGATAACGTCGATGTTTGTCTAACTACTGGCAGAAAAATCACGAAAACAATTTTTTCCGTGCTTGGCAGAAACTTGGAAATCATCAATTATATTTTTATTTTTATTTTATTTATTTTTTTAAGTATTGATCCAACAGCCATGATACCTATGATAGGATCAAGGAGGGAGGCAGTGACAACAAAGAAGTGCGATCATTGTAGTTTTGAAATGCTCTGCTTTCCAGCTTAAACATGTGGTGAAAGGATTTAAGTTATGTCTGTTGCAAAATTCTGGTAAAGTTTGATGCCAAAGTCTTTTTTTTTCGTATCAGTTCTGGCGTAAGGGATCATCACAATGAATTTTGTTATGAAGTAGGCTATATAAAAAGTTTAGGCCACTGGATCTCCGGAAATGTTGTAATGTCGGAATTTCAAACCTTTCACACGGTTGTGCATTGATACGTATTGTTGTCTCGATTACTTCCCAATTTGCAACAGACATACATTACAAAATTACGCTGTACACTCTCACGTTCATTTTTTTAAATTCTGTTTTGATGAGCCTCCCAACAACTGATGCAAGAATGCATGAATACATTGCGAACAACAGTGTTAAATACAAGAACAATGGTTTTAACAACAGTTACAAAAAAGAGAGATCTCTTTAGAAAACCGAGCATATAGCTATAGTCAGGGACGTGCAAAGGCCCCTGGGAAGGCAGGGGCAACTTAGTTTTTTTCTGGGGATTTTTTTTGGGGCGTTTTTACCCTTTCCTGCCCTTCTGTGGACCACTTTCTTCACCGTTTTTACCCCTTAATTTGCCTTTTGTCCCTTTTACACCATCACTCCAGCAAATGTCGGCCATTTTTTTTACAAAAAGGGTACGGGCTCCTTCCGCTCCTTCCTGGCTACAGTTGAACCGCGTGACGGGTCGTTTGGCCGTTTGGGGAAGCTTTCGATACACACTAATGGTGTCGTCCTCCAATAAAAATGACGCCCGTCCTATCCAGATAAAATGTATATGAGAATGGTGTCATCAGACACTTGTGTCTTTTACAGATAAGTCAGTCCGGGTGTTTTCAGACATCCGAGGAATATTACGAAAATGACTGAAACTTTGTTTGATCAGTCGCCTTTGGTTGCCTCAGTTAAGTGACATAGGGGGCAACCCAGCGTCATAGCTGCGCTGCCTTATATAGCGATCATTTACTCATGGGCATGCACCCCCTGGTGGGCATGCATACCAAGCCTAATTACAGAAGGCCCTGTTGGCCAGCTAGTAGAGTGAGAGGTGTGTTTCTGTAAAGCAGCACACCACCAACACTCCACCCACCGTCCGCTCACATAGTCCTATTTTTCTGCGTAGTGTAGGCCTGTTACTTACAGGGAGTCGAACCATAATGAACCGTAACCAAAAAACCCTTAAAAACCGTAAAAAAAAAATTACTGTCCCTCAACTGGCCCTAAACAGTCTACTGACATTATGATGTGAACATAAACGGAACTGAACCGAAAAAAGCAGTTCATTTTTTTGGTTCAACAAACATTTGATAGGTAATAGACGATATCTATTAATACAGTACCCTCGGCGTAACATACGCCAGTCTAGCTAGTTTCCGCATGCATGAGTGAAATACTTTTACTAAGCATCATGGATTGTCAACGGTTGCCACCCCCGCCCAGTCAGGCCACCCAGCACCCACACCCAGCACCCTCCGCTTACCATAACATCAGAACACCAGAACAACAGAGCCCATACAGTACCCCGAGATAGCACGAGACCAAGATTCCCCCTGGGATCCCTGGGTGCCCGTTTTCTTTGCTACCGTGTCAAGAATGAACCCACTCGCCCACTCGCCTCCTCATGTTTAGTGAATTTTATCCGTTTTCATTGGCTGTCTTAATGGTGAGGTTGCTGTTGCATCTCTTTCCAACTGCGAACTAGAGGATGCTGTTTGATGCCAAGCTAAGCGTATTACATATATAGAAGATATATAGATATATTAGTATAAAGTATTCATGTAATAGCTGAAACATCAAATTTAATTAAGCCTTCAGTTTAAATTTTCTCAGCAAATTTGTATTACGCATGGTCAAAATATCATGTTAGCCTTTAAAGATTTAACCACAATCATGTTAGCCAGTCGAAAAAAATTAGGACGCCATAATGGAAAACCGGTTAAAACATATTGAACCGGTTAAAACTGGTCTGTACCGAACCACAATGTCTATTCCCTCAGGAAACATAAACTGAATACACCATACTGTGAACTGGAACACAACCTGCACGGTTCGACTTCCTGGTTACCTATTTTGTTGCGACAAAACCGTTCTGTTTTTACAAGATGCACACGAACTAATGGAGACAACAAGAGAGCACATAATCAAAATTGGCGTGAATAAAAAACAACAACACATAACTTACGTTCAGTAATTGAGTACGTTGTGAATTCATATTCCGAAACGACAGACCCAGCACTGTTGTGAGCTGTGACCTTGAGGTTGTAGGCAATGTTGGATTGCAGATCCGGAATGACGAACGTGTCCCTTTGTGGCTTGACATTATTAGAGACGAGCGTCCACTCTTCGAATGAACGTGGTTTGTATTCAACAATAAAGTAAAGAATGGCGCACCCCCCATCGTCCCACGCTTGCAGGTTGAGGGCTACCGAATGGGCGTCCGCCATGATCAGCTGATCTCGTGTTGGAGCCACAGGAGCTGAAGAAAAATGAAAAAAAAAGGTTTAAGGAATGCTGAATTTAACCTAACTAAAGTCCTTTAGCATTTATAACAAGCAACATTTGCCATAGACCACGTGCAACATGAGATTCTCTCTCCTTGCATATTGTAGTTTAACCTAACGTAAAACTTTAGGTGGATCATCTGGAACCACTGACCTTGTGCTTTGGTCCTCATTATTTTTGCTATAATATTATAGGAAGCTACTGAATATATCTAGTCATCATGTTCTTATTATCTTGTATGGCGGAGCTATTATCTTGTATAGAGGAGCTAAATCTACTAGAGGCTCATGGGACTCACTGTGGCTCCACCTAGGAACCACCTGGAAGCAGTCCTGTGCATAAAAGGGGCTGCATCTCCAGTTGCTCCTCACTCAGGGAGCTAGACCTTAACCAGCAGTTAATCATCAACCATAGTGCAACCTAGCCAACTTCTGGAGTCCTACTGAACCACTATTAACGTCTACAAGGAAAAACCTGCGTGGCTTTGGGAATAAACCACTGAGCACGACTTTAAACGTCTATCACCTTATTGTATCAGGCCGGCATTGCATAAATGGTTCATCGGCCAGAAAACGAACCCCGGTCACCCACGTGGCAGGCGAGCATTCTGCCACAGGGCGATCAATGGATCCTATAGTGGCCACGCATAAGTTCAGCTTGAAATCAACTGTTTTTAAAAATCGTTTAGGACGATTAGCCACGCAACTTGAAGGTCCTTGCAAACTAACTACAGCTTCGTCGGAAGTATGCTCTGGTGAGAATATAATTCATCGTCACTGTCAGTCAGCAGATCCGTTACGCCTAATCACACATACCAGCAGGTGCTCTTGTTTCTGACATGCACTAGCCTTAACTAAAGAATAGCTAGAATTTTTCTTTAAGTCTCTGCACGTGACTCGTTACTCCTTCAAGGAAAATTACGCCTACTTTGGGCACATCATTCTTTGTATCTGGCTTTTCAGTTTCGTCAATCGTTCTAAGATTACCATTCACTAAGCCCACGCTCTCTTCATCAACCTGTTTAGTAGACCAGCTGGGAAACATAAACTGCAGGTAATTTACTTTAGTTCTTTCCAGATGGGGTCTTGCTATGTTACTGTCACTAGTAGTCGTGTGCACAGACCACCAATAGAGCAGGGGCAAATTTTGTAGAAGGGCACGCTGGGGTTATTTTTTTTTATTGGAGACTTTTTCTTTTTTGCTCGTCAGTCATTTGTTTACCCTTTTTTAAGATTCTCTCTCTAATTTATCCTTTTATGCCCCTTTCTGTCCCTTTCCTGGCCTTCTTTATGCCCTTTTTTGGGCCTCTATACTAGGCCCTTTCTCTGGCTGCAGCACCAACGTTTATCGGCTCAATAAATCAAAATAGATCCTTTTTTTTTTTTACAAAAAGAGCAATTCTTTACGGAAAGTGCAGGGGCAATGCCCCCCGCACCCTCCTGTGCGTGCCACTGGTCACTAGAGTATCGGATCATGCGTACGGATTCATTTTGTGCTAGATCCCGATTCCGAGATTTTGTGCAAGATCCCGATTTGTGGGGTGTCCCGATTCGTACGGGATAGCTCGATCCGTAGCCATAGCCTTAAGATATGGCTCATACTCGATTATTCCGTTGTTTTTCCTTTTAAGCTTTATATGCAGATATGCCAATTCTCCCTCAACTACTTTCTCCACTGTTACGAACCGCTTACCAATACATCGTCGACAAACCTCACCCAAAATTTCACATCAACTCCTGAATGAAGTACCATTTCATCGAGTTGCTAGAGGACCATTTCGGGGACTCCTCCATCTTGCCAATAAGTCTTCTCATCGAATTGTACATAAATGGAAGATAACACGACTTTCAGCATGGCTCTGTCTTTCCTTGAAGCTTTTCGAGGTACCGAATGATTCTTGAAATGTTTGCACTCTTACGATGTTTTTCGTAAGAGTGCAAACATTTCTAGAATCATTCGGTGATCACTAGACTCGAAAATAGTTTGACAACATCAAAGAACACCAGAATTTCATCAGCATCAAGCTTTACCTCACTTCAAGCAAGTTCCTCGTCTTTTTCAATCTACACTCACCTCCAACATACTTTTTCAATCTCTATCGACTTCCCAGTCCAACTTCTGGGCTATTCCCACCTTGGTTCAGGTGATGAGCCTAAAGTGGTTCCTTCCTTCGTGTTTTAACTTGAACGAAAATAGTGGGAAGTCGCTGAGGGAGCTTCGGAGACAAATCCTACACTTCTTTCTTTCGAAAGTACCCCTTTTCGTCCAACCTATTCAAACTATATTGTAGATCAATGATGGCCCTATTCCCAATATCTTCTTTCGTAGTTTTGTACAAACTCGACGTCCTAATCTCAAGTTCAACTCGCTGATCACGATCATCACGTTCCAGTACTACAGTTTGATTGGCTCTGTCCGCTTTGCACAACGTGATGTTATCGCGGTTTTTCAGTCTTCTGAATAGCTTGCACTTGTAGGACTGACACGTTTGGCAGAATTCGTGGAGGCGGTTGAACCATCAGTCTTTGCAGCTGCAGCCTCACTTCCGGTGCGTAGGTATGACTGTCCAATCCTTGCTCAACATCGGCTGCAAGATTGGCTTTATACTTCCTGCTGGAAAAACAGGAGCGAAATGACAGGTCCAGATGAGAAATAAGTTGACCGCATATGGAAATTATCTTCTTGCTTCTGGTTCGACCCTACTATAGTTTGTTCCACGTTATGTTTGCAGGAAACTGACTGTATGACGACACGTTTCCTTGCACTAGGAGTGCAAAAACGTGTCGATGTCACACTTATAGCCTCTACACAGTTACTGTTAGAATCTACACATGGGATATTTACGTGTTTTTGTACTCGTAGTGGAAGGAAACGTGGCGTCATGCAGTCAGTTTTCTGCAAACATAATGTGGAACAAACTATAGCACCTTCTTCCTCTATATTCTCAGAAAAATCGTCGATGCGCTTATTGCGAGCCTCATTACGTGCTCTCTCTCATATGAAAGTATATGCACTCCCAACTTTTCTAGTTTTCGCACATGTCTATCTATAATCACTCTTTCTTCCCTTTTACACTCCTTCTTCATATACTCCTGCAACTTCGTTCACAAACCAACAGTCATTTAATTTTTCAAGAAACTTTCAAGTACGTGGATGTTGGGCTGTTTCTTGAAAAATAAAATGCAAATTGGACGCTAATTTTTTTTTTATATTAAACACATTCATGGCTGAAATACTAAAATCGCTGATATTTGTAAGATTTTTTTTTCAGCGAATCCAGCTTGTAAAACGCCTAAAATTTTTTTAGGTGCGTCAAAAAGTGTTTATTTTAAAACACCTATTTGCTCGATGTACTTAACATTTATAAGTGAGCAGGATACGTGGGCCGGATAAGTGGGTAGGATAAGTAAGAATGCAGTGGTATAACATTCGCAAGTATTACATCAACTGGGCTGATACGGGTTAACAACAATGAAAAGAGAACGAGTGTGGTGATAACATCAGTTGGTTTACCTGTTCCCCTGGTGCGAACGGTTGTGATTTCAGACGGTTCCCCCGAACCAATCCCGTTGTAGGCACTCATATACAGTTGGTACCGACACCCGCACCATAGGTTGTCCAGAACGTGACTTCGCTGATGCGTTTCTAGCTGAACCTCTTCCCATTCTCCGTAGTCACGCTTAAAACTAAGTGAGTAGCCTGAAAAAAAAATAGAAAGGTAAACAAGAGTTGATATACCACTCACGCTGTGTAGAAGTAAAAATTTTCGAACACTCAAACCAAACACAGTAAACCTACACGAAAACAACCAAATGCACATTCTCAACTGTTATGCCAGCCCCATTCAAGCACATACGTGGATACAGCTTAGCAGTCGGAGGGGTAATTTTGAAGGCGTCTGGTGTAACAGTTGAAAATGTCCATTAGGATGAACGAAATTCGTTTAGGTTTACGCATTGGCATTCGTTGCATTCGTTTAGGTTTACGTGTATGGCATGATTCTTAGAAAAGGGTCGTGCAAATTACAGCACAATTTTGAAATACGTATAAAACAGAAAGTAAGGTGATTGACAGTAGGAATTATATTACAGTTTCTTCTTTACCATTTCTTGTCTCTTTACGTGATTATTTCAATACCTTTCATTTTTCACATGCAGAATTGAATTCTGTCGTTTTGGAAGGAAATATGTGACATGCAAAGTAACTACAGGTTTTAAACTTTAGTTAATATTTGGTACGCAATATTCGTTGACGTTCCCACAATATATTTCCATTTTTGACGGGTAAACAGCTGTGATAAATACAGTTAAATATAATTGCGACGTAATTTACTATGCAATTTTAGTATTAGGAAGAAGACTTTGTAATTTTTTTAAGTATATTTTAATTTGGGAAAGGTATCAGTGGCCCTTCCTTTGTCCCATTCATTACGAACGTTTTTTTTTTTTATTTATTATTAAAAAAAGAATAAAAATAGCTAAAAACACTGCAATTATTCATGAGGTGAATCATGGGCAGCAGGTAAATAGTGCAGGCCGGTAGACTACTACGCAAAGATGGAGCGACTAGAGAAGATGGTTCATTGCCGACTTCCGGTAGTATTGTCTTTCGCAGAATATACTGAGTCGAACCGTGGTGTGACGTCACACGACTCATTTCCGCCAAAGTAATCCGGACAGCCAATCAGAGTACTGCAAGGAAGCACCCGAGTAGTGGATTTACAAACAACGGAATTTTCAAAAATAAAAGTTCTCTGTTTACATTGTTAGCCGACGAAAAAAAAGCATTAACTTTAGTAAGAAAAGCAAACTATAATAAACGGAGATTCAGATTTTTTTTTTGAATTTCCGTTTGTAGAGTTTCCGTTTCCGTTTTATCTGAAAGACGTGCGAAGACGTGACTAGTGGACTTGCACACAGATGGACCTCCTGGGACGTCACTTCCTCCGGCACGGTTGCCTCCTATCCGCAACATGGATGCCTCCTTCGTTTAATCCTTGTCTGAGCCGGAAGTAAGTTTTGTTACGTGAAAAATGGCCTATTGGTGCTGTTTGTACTACACAAATTATCGTTCTTCGTTGCTGATGTAACACACGATAATAGTTTGTTCCACATTATGTTTCCAGGAAACTGGCTGTATGCATTCACGTTCCTTGCACTTTGAGTGCAAACATTTGTGGATATCGCATTTGCAGATTCTACACAATTACTGTTAGACTCTACGAATGGGATATTTACGTTTTTTTTGCACACGTAGTTGAAGGAAACGCATCATGCAGTCAGTTTCCTGCAAGCATAATGTGGAACAATAAATAGAAATAGACATAACGTAAGTACAGTATTATATTGATTTATATAGGACACCATTTACTGGAATATTCATTATACCTACACATTTCATAGATTCGTTTAAAAGTAGCATATAAGCCGACACGGAATATTTTGTCTTGAATTTTTTTAGAGAACAACGCCGTTCACTTTAAACAGTCCCTCATTGTAATGATTAATTTTTGAGGCAGATTCCTTTGCAAACGGAAAGGACTGATTAATTCATGAAATAGAGAAAGGAACCGACGGGGAAAAAGCGTTAATACATTAAAGGATGAGGCGTATTGATTTATAAGAACGAGCAGCTGGTATGAGTCACAGTTTTTGCAAGAACAAAGACAGTCAAGTCAGAATGCGCTAAAACAGTCCAAATGCACTAAAACAATGAAAAAAGCTTTTCAAATTATAAATGGACTAAAACAATGAAAACTTTTCGGGTTGTACTTTTTGGTACATCTTCTGTTGTTCGTGATGTTGCTGTTTTTAGATCAAATTACATCGGTTGCTTTGGCCAGAAATTCACCAGGCAGACAACGAGTTTCGTAAGGTAACGACTTGCATAGAGGTGCGCCCATTTCGCAGCAAAGCGTTGAATTACGTGATTAGATCCCCCAATAGCATCTCCCAATACGTTAAAAGAACCGGTCGCGCAACATACAATAGACATTTTTCGAATGAATCTTTAGTCCCTAATTCATCTGGGTGAAGAACATTGTCCCACGTAAATACTGCACGTGAAGGGACAATATATAATACCACCGAACAGGGTGATAATTTCTTTTCTAATTTCTTTTTAATTTCAAACACAAGGCAATCTATTTAACTAATTGAATAAACTAAATTCGACTTCCACTTTTTATTCTAACACGAAACGCAACCAGTGGTAGAAAGTGTAACAGCAATTTTCAAACGCCATCACAAAGTGCGACACAAAAATAGAAACTAAGTTTTCTCCTTCAAACGTTTATGCACTTTTCGAGAATATGCAATTCTCGTATAATTTCACACACAAAAATTGAATTAGTGAGTAGTTTTGCTAGAAATTTTCATTCTTATATAATATTTTCATGGGACAATATTTCTAGCGCTGTTGACGTAGGGAAGGATTCACGCACTAAAGATTCATTCGAAAATTGTATTTGTTCATACAATGTATATCGGACACAAACGCAGCCGCTACGTTATACTTGAATACTGCTTCAGCAAAGTATTGACGCATCACCTGTTAAATTGCAGTTTTTTGTCCATTTTTGGAATTTGAAAAGGTCGTTCTGGTGAGTGAGCAGCAACTATTGCATATTTGACGTATTTAAAACGGCACATTATTTATACAGGGCACTCAGAATAGTTTGGAGATAGTGGAACACATCTAAAGAAAATTACCGTTAAATACGTCTGAAGGAGTAACGACAAATCTGAGAAATTGAGTAAGTCTAAATTCAATGATTTTTGGCGGCTTTTTTTTTTTTTTTTTTATCACTTTGCTCTCTAACTTTCGAAAGATGAAAATTATTCTGTAAATTATAAAATGCCAATTACGCTTAAATATATTTAATACTTCATACTTAATTTAATATGCTACAAACAGTTTAGTACAAAAAAAAAAAAAATTAAGGAATCTTTAGGTCCATTTATAACAAGTTTTGCGATTCGAAATCTTCTAAACTCGAGAAAAATTTAGTTAATATATACCTAAATTATTGGTAATAATTATTATAACTAGATAAAAGTACAACTACTACACACGACACAAAGCATACAAACTTTGACATGTGTCGTTCATGCATAACATCAACGTACGGACGATGTCGGCACAGCTAATTGGCATGCACTTGTGTTCGATTTCGTTTCTACATTCCAGATATTGTCTAGCTGATAAAAAACGCCTGTACTTTTCCATCCTTGGCGACTTTTCGCAAAATTTACACATGGACGCGTATTAAGTGTACATAAATGCACATACGTAAGTGCATAAGTACATATGCGTAATTTCATAAGTGCACATAAAAGAACGGAAAGCAAGTCTGTTCGCAAATTGAAGACTTTACTAGCAAAAGTCAGTCATTTATTCAATACAAGTTTTCACGTGAACGTGTTATGCAAGCATTTTTATATATGTCTTCTATTGTTACCAATCCCTTTGGCAACAATAGCTGGTCACATTTTGTGTATGGCACTGACCCGAGAGCCGGTTGACTTGACTCTCGATTTCGAATTTTAAGTTCTATCAACTTTTATTAACTTTTATGAACTTCTGTTAACTTTTAAATTCTATTAGGATTTGCGAGTTTTGAAAAGGCAAGCATGATCAAAAGTGGGGTTTGCAGATTGGTAAGGCTTACATAATTTTGAATTATAAATTACAAACAAGATAATCTGGATTTTCAAAAATGTTTTCCTAGCGTGATTTCGTGCGATTCGAGCAAGCTTGGATGGCGAAATGGCTGGCTACCGAACACTACACCAACAATTTGAAAGTGCCAATGCGCCACCTGGGACATCACGTAGTGGAATATAAAAAAAAAATTACAGCAGCGAAGAATTTTTAAATTAGGTTTTATTATTGTTCACTCGTTTTTTCTTGTTTTTTTTTTTATTTCACTGCAAAACTTGGCAATGTTTTGCTTTTTACTGGGGAAAAGCTGAATTTTTTTAGCCACATAAAATCATAAAATATAACACAGAATTTTACGCAGTTTGCCACCAATACGATCACTACAGACGATAAACCAAACGTACTACTGCCCTTTGATTACACGACAATGTTTGCGTCAACAATGTTCGGGTTCGAATTCCAACGCGTATGTTGTCGATTGGAAGGTAGCCGCTAACGTGATAGGGTATTCCATGATAAATCCGAGATTGCAGGTGGATGCTCTACGTTGTTGATAACCCGAATTTTATTCTGGGTGGAACCCCGTGTAAGCCCACCCTCACACTCAAAATAAACTTTCATAATTTATTCCCAACCATGCTTTGTGTAACGCCAATATCGAACGAGAGCAATAAACTAAAACGGCTTTTCGCATCCCTGTATTTTTCCGAATACTTCTTGCTGCAAGCCTGCCAGCGAACCGCCGGACACGCTAGCAGTTTGCGAGGGTATGCACCTTCGCGTTTTTATGTGACAAACTTCGCTGGAAGAGGAGGTATTGAATGCTCCACGTCTCGTGAATACGTCATGAGAAAGCAGGATGGCCAAACTCGGAAGGCATAAAAAGTCGGTCGTAAAGCTGTCGACGCTAAGCCGAGCTTCAAGAAGCCCGACCGATGAGTTAGTTGCGTTGGGGAGGATCCCGGGGAGGGGGGGGGGGGGGGGAGAAGACCACTCACCAGTGATGGGACTGCCTCCGTCGGCTGCAGGCTTCCAGTGGACCGTCACTGACGTAGCGGAAGTGGACAAGACCGCCGGATGAGGGGGGACAGGAGGAGCTGCAAGAAATTACGAAAAATGGGTTGGCAGATTAATTCGCTATTAAAAACAGAATTTGTAAAACAGCCAAAACGTGCGAACGTGCAACAGATTAGCTTAGATCTAACACAAAAGAATTCGAAAATAACAAATTTGTTTTCCATAACGTCAGAACTAGTGACAGCTTTGCCCCTAATTTAAGGTTTTCCCGGTTCGAAACAGGGGTTTCCTTCCTGTCTCAAAGCAACATCCGGCCTGCCTTATAACAGCCACGCGCAGTCATGTGTTCGCGTGCTGCCGTCGCGAGAGTCGGCGTAGTAATACTACAACGTCACTTCCGCCCTCGTGATCATGTGAATGACGTCTGGCCTAGTACACGAATTGCGGGTCGCGTGACAGCATTGACGCAAACACTGTGTCGTCACAACCGGAAACAATGAAACGTCATGGTTATCGTAGGCACGCAAAAGATCATATATATGTGCGGGACGCAGTAAATAAAATAACCAATATTCAACGGCAAATCTCCTAGACGCCACATTTTAAAACGGATTTTTAGCTAGGGATTGGCTAACGGTAAGTACAATAAAACTTTGGGGCGTACTTGATGTGGAGGATCGAGAAAAATGGCGCTGGGAGGAATATCCCTTTAAAGGTGGGCTGCCACCAAATGAAAGTTTCTGCAGCATTAAACACCATCTAGCGATGTCTAGTTCTCTCTAGCGTTTGTCGCAGCGAGAAAAGGAACGCACGAAGAAATAACTTTAAAAACACAACAAACAAACCCACGTGTCTCCTTAATTATTTAGTAAAAAAGTGGTACGTCCTCGCACCACACCAGGTTAGCTGTAAAGGTTAACGAAATTACTGCCACTAGATGGCGCCTCGGTAAAATATAAAGAAAACACCGTGGCGCCATCTAGTGGCAGTAATATCGTTAATATTCGCGGCTTGCTCCCACTCCTAGGTGCACGAGGACGCATCAAATTTTTATGCAATAACTAAGGAGACACCTGTATGTTGTGTTAAAAGCTATTGCTTTGCGCATTCCTTTGCTTGATGCGAGGCAAAGCACTAGAGAGAACTCGATGACGCTAGATGCTGTAGACTTTCATTTGGTGGCAACCCACCTTTAATAAACTTCTTTCTTGGTGTATATTTCTATTAAAGTTCGAAATTGAGTCAGTACGAGCATTAGTGTGTTCCATGCAATTTACTTCTAAAAACTCCCTATTTCTCATAAAATCTACATAATTAAGGACGTATGATGTGCGTGTGTATTTGTGTGATTGCGTGATTGTTTGTGTGTTTGTACCTCTACTCCTCTGGAACCAAAGTACCTACAAAGATGGGAGTAGGACCAAACGAAAGATAATTAAATTGCGCACAGTATAGGCCTATTTTCATCGCTGTAACTTGATATTATCACCCTCAAATATGCGAAAAACCGTGAAAAAAAACGTCAAAGTTTTTTTTAACCTTCTTCGTGTATGTTTATGACGTCATAGTTTGTTCATGAAAACCTCCACGAGCGATGAGAGATGATCTCTCACCTGCGTAGGAGATTACATCTGACTTTCTACAGATGTGTCTCCAAGTGAGGGATCATCAGAAAGTGAAATGATAAGACGCCCATGGAAAAATCTGTACTGAGCAGGACGTAAAGAACAATATTCTTAAAACAAGTAAAAAAGAAAACCCATATAAAGTGTACACTAACACAAATTACAAGTGATGTGTGGTTCTTGGTGGTTACATTGATTCAGTCACGCTTCTGAGGAAATATTTGCGCTGATTGAGTGAGCGAAGCGAACGAAAGTCAGCGTTTGTCATCAGAAACAGCGCTTTTCTGATAAATTGCCTGATCTTTTTGCTTCGAACATTCCAACATTTATGGTTACCATTTGTTTATGCAGTGAAGCCTTCCGAAAAACGCGTACTGCACTCTGACCATTTCCTTAATCGTTTTAGACGTGGAATGTCTGTCAGCAGCACAAGAGTTTCAGTATGAAAGCTCCTCGAGTGTAGCGTGACAACGCTGAATGAGCGAGCGAAGCGAGCGACTCCGCTAGTTGTCATTATTTCCAAAGTGGAAATCATATCGGCTGGTTGTCTTCACTAATAGTTGACCAAAATAGCACATAGTTGTAACTTTTCCTAAAACAATTTTTTGACGAGTCCTTCGATAACGTTTCACCAGGCATTGATTTGGTTCAACGTTGCAAAAAATCGAAAGACAGATTACAATGTAGGTCTAGTATTTTATTTTTAATTTTGTGCTGGTTTGAACCTCCCAGTTACTGACCTTCCCCCCTTTCCTACAATAAAATAAATAAATAAATAAATAAACAAATAAATAAATAAATAAAATTCCCAAACCTAAGAATTGCACACAAAAATTAAAGGATCAATTTACATATATTTAAAAAGAAAGAGAAAAAATGACGTAGGTTGGGGAGGGGAGAACAAACTTATAATAAGAATACGTAAATCAATTATTATTTACTTATGTATTTTCAAATATTAAATAATATAAGATTCTATGGTACGACCGTACGTGTTATGACGAGCACAAAATAAACTTCGTATGATCGAGGACACGCTAGGAGAATGAAGTACACAATTCGGGCGTTGTACAATCTGAACTGGGGAGAACGCGCTTGGCGTGGGAACGATAAAGATATTGCAACCCGATCAATCAGCACTGCCGGAAAACTCACTGCCAGAATATACGAGAAATGAAACTGAAGATGCAAGCTCTGTGTACGGTATATTCTGCATGTGCATTCAATACACGATGCGCTCGATCCGAGCTTGAATTATTTTTAGACGAATATGCAAACAAGAAGCCGTTTACAACGAATCATCACTTTTTATCCGCTTAGAAAGTATTAATAATTAATTGCTCAGACCTATTTTTATGCTCAGTTGAATCAATGGAAGGATAAGTTCTACCACTAAAATATATTCTTACGTTGGTGTGAGTCAGTGACCGTTAGCTATTTTCCATATTTCAAATGGTACATTACTTTTTTTTTTAGACTTTTGATAGTGTGTTTCGTGGTGCAAGATAAATATAGCAATTGACATTTTTGTGTGGAACACAAGCAAATTTAACGAACCCTTAATAAACAGAGCTGCAATGGTTGCGAAAAGTGCTACAACCCAGATAGCTAAATGTTGCGAGCTCTTCAGGGTTTCGCGGTATTTAGAATGAAATTCAAGGCAAAACAAAATTAACGATGTAAGCCTTGTAATGTAAAGCCAACTTAAAAAGAGCACTGTGATGGGTAAGAGAAAACACTACTTTTGTATTCAAAAGGCGAGAACGTTATTTAGTGGTCAGTGCAAAGCTGTAAAGTCCACTGCAGTCTCTGTATTGTGAGGCCAATTAAGATTATGGGAAATTACCAGGAGCCGTATGTTAGGTTGATGGCACTCACGAAAAAGTTAGGGGATTGCCGTCGATGCCGTGAGCTCCCACGAGCCCCGAAATACAGTAGTACTCGTAATGAAAGTGGTGTGCATCATATCGTTAAATAAGCATACAGTCAGATCTGTAAACTTGCCTTGTGACAATGCAGTAGTAAAGCCTAAGCAAGAAAAAAAAAAATCTGCCCAAACTTATTACCGTGTGATTATATGTTTATACTATATTATTCATATTACTGCCAAATCAAATCTAACCCCATAAGTGCTACGAGTATTTATTATGAATGCGTTTTAGGCCTCAAAGTGACAGCATCTTCAGTCTTAAGAATGAACAATTTTCAAAACTGAACTCTATTAAAAATAAAATTATGGGCAATGTCTATATATAGTGCCGTTAAAACTATATAAGCTTTTAACGCTACTGGCTTTGAGACGCAATCCTCCTTAAGAGTTTCCTAATTCCGCAAGTTTGGTATGGAACATCTAAGTGCGGCTTCATGGTCGTCCCATTTCTAATCTTTAATAAACGATGGTGTGAAGTAAAAAAAAAAAAAAGAAAAAAAAAGAGAGATTAGTTTTAGCCATTAAGACACTTTCAAATTTAATGTAGCCAAGCGCTTTCGCCTAATAATATTTACATAAAATTTGAAGGTGTCTTAATGGCTAAAACTTTTTTTTGTTTTTTTAATAAACGAAGTTGAAATTGAAAATAGAACTTAAATCGGAAAATGGAATTTATCATGGAAAATCATAAGTAGCTGCCAGCAATGTGGTAAACCTCGTGTGACGTGCAAACAGGATGATATAGAGCAGCGCCAAGTGACGTCATATTGGCTACGAGCCACCATTTGGAGGTAATAGCTACAAGGTGCACTAGATTAAAATGTAACGGAAAACAACGGCAGTTCTAGTTAAGACAGTGCTTTGAGAGCGGATTTCTTAGGCTTAAAAGAACGTTGTTTTCTCCAACAACAAAAATCACGCGTTATAGGCTTAAGAAATCAGTGTCTAATAGCACTGGCTTCAATAAGACGACCTTCTTTTCTCCCTCCAGTGCCCCTTGCAGCTAACCCAGTTACTGGCTCCACCATAGAGTTATACACAATAATACTACGTTGTGTCACTGCTCTATTGAAGAGGAGCAATGGCAGGCAGTACTTATTAACATCAGAATTTAGGGCACTGTGCGTCGATATCCGTGTAGAATCAGTCATTGCCATAGTGCAATGTGAGCCAGTAGAGTTATTTATAGCCAGTGTCCAAAACCAGCAAGTGCATCGTTGCCAATGTACGATATCACCCATAAGAGATTGAAACTTTACAATATCAGTCAGCGAAAAGTAGAAGCTTTGCAGGGACAACAAGGTCGATATACCCCCCCCCCCCCCCCCTCGTTGCCACCCGCAACGCTTCACCACTGTAAACCAAGTCGCATTGCGTAGCTACCCTTGCAACTGAGCTTTATGCATTAAAGAATCGACCCCCGACTCGGTAAAATCGGCTTACCACAACTAACCTGACTACAACAATACCAAAGCAGTAAATAAAGTAAATTTAAGCCCAGTCACCGTTAGTGGGGTGCTAGGTAGGGAGTTCTGGTTTCAATGGTGCTAACTAAGATTTACCAGGCACACGAGGGTGCTAATCAGTTATTCATATCACTCCGTCCACATAATGCAACAGCCTAACAAATACAAACGACGTTTATTACAGAATGACGTTACTAAACACACTAGTATGCTTGTAGCAACTAATGCATAAAACTGAACAACAATGAAGCCAACATTTACACTGTCCCCGTTTCATTGACCATAACGGCTATGCCTGCAGAGCACACGGGCTGGGGGAAGGAGCCTCCAGTCCCCAAGTTAGAGGTAACATTTGATGAAAGTAGATTAATGAGGCGTTTATATTTCAATCGAAAAGTCTGAAAATTGGCTTTTTCTGTTTCAAAGTCACCAAAGTTGCCAAAAAATAAATAAAATCGGGGCTCAAAAACTGGTCGTGTAAACTTGATGAAACTCGGTGTGAGGGTAGCCCTCGGCAAGTAGTCTACAATACGCAAAAAATGGCAACCATTAAGGCTTTTCGCCCACCAACAAAATTATTCTAAAAGTAATGCTCTAACCTACAAACAAGCCGCCACATTCTAACAATGTCTTTCATAACCTCCTATAAGAAAATTGCTAAAAGCTAGTTGTTTGCAGGATTCCGGGGCACTTAAAAGCCCGTACTCACCTACGAAACCCCTCAGCTGTGAATTCTTGGTCCCAATCTTGAATTGCAATCCCCCATCCACACCCTCAACAAAATGTCTGGGTGCAGCATTGCTACAAGTTCCCTCTTACATGTGCATAACCACTTTATACCACTAGCATAGCCTTTTAGAAATAATTTTTGACCCATATTTTTGAATATATCTCACGTCATGCCACAGCAAAACTTAAATAAAATAATAAACACACCACATAATTTCACATCTGTACCTTACTCTTTACTGAAAGTAAAAATTCACAAAATTCTAAAGTTAGATTTTCCATGGGTATTAACATGAGTCCATGAAAAGTTCCGTAGGAACGATGAGTAACACACTTCT
>JAHWFP010165005.1:16274-29929 GCA_023313725.1 Lithobius niger | reverse complement strand
CCCACACACGGTTGAACATCTCCAGCAAGAACTGCTGGGAGGCAAGAGGCAGATGTTTCAACAGCTGATAGTGAACATCATCAGGCCCTGGGGCGGAGTCATGCGACTTGGACAAAGCTGAAACAAATTCCTGCCTGGTGAACGGTAAATTGTACTCCTCTAGCCCGTCGGAGCGAAAGTCTAGAGGGTTAGCCTCTTCACTACGCTTTATTCTGAGGAAACCAGGATCATAATGGTTATCACTCGAGACCTGCGCAAACGCAGAAGCAAGACAGTCGGCGAAGTTGTCATGGTTGGGATTAAACTTACCAATCGTTCTGTACTGCGATAACGAAGCTGCCATTGCTTTCGCGAAGAATCAACAGGAACACTTACAAACCAAGCATATCGACTTACGGTACAAGTTTACCAGGGAAGCTGTAAGTGACGACATATGCGGACTCAAGTTTGTGTCTAGCAAGAACAATATTGCGGACATTTTCACGAAGCCCTTGCCTCGCATACCATTTGAGCACCTAAGAAGAGCCTTATTGTCTTAGTGTATGCGATGTATTGTTTCTGACAATTTTGAAATGTGTTACTATTGTATATTGTAACAAACTCAAAATTGTGTGCAAACTGATCAAAAAGGGGTGTTGATGTTCTTTCCCAGTGTGTTTTGCCCAGCTTGCACACGATTGTGAGCTCTCTCAACTGGCCTTGCGTGGACCACCCAGTTGTTAGGAATAGAGAACAGTGGTTCTCACGCTCTCTCGTTTTTGTACTGCCTTGGAGACAGACGGCTCACAGCGCGGTCTTCTGCTGGCCAGGCAAGCGGGAAAGCAGAGCTTGGACGCGTTGTGTCAAGGATTCTGAAGGTTGTATTTTGCCAAGATGACAATGAGTATTGATAATTTAGACTCACCTTCTGGAAGCGATTATTGTGATTCAGGAAACAGTGATGGTGAAAGACTTTATTTGTCTGATGATAATGATGCTGATGTCAGCACAGTTAATCAAAAATTGAAGCTGTTAGAAGAAGCTCTGATAATGATGCTGTGGCCAACTCAGAAGATGAAACAACTGAAGCCGTGTTTAGGGGAGGCTCTGCTATTGTTGACCCAGTGAATGATTGGCATGCATGCATCAGAAATGGAATATCGAGGATAAATACATTTGCATACACAGGTAATGATGGGATAAATGTCGACATTGAAGGAACTGGCGAAAACAATACACTTACACCAATGGATAAGCACAAATAGTTTGTGACTGATGAAATATTACAATGTATTGCCACAGAAGCAAACCGCTACGCAGCTTCATTGCTGGCTAAAGGCAATTTGAAAAGACAATCTCAAATTCTCATTTGTAGGGACACTAAGTGATAGAAATTCGTGTTTTTGGTTGTTATAATTATCAGGTCAAGCATTTCTAGAACACGATTTGAACTTATCTTGCTATGTTTTCATTTGACTAATGAGTCTGTCAATGAAGAGAGAGACCATGATTACAAAATAAAACCCCTTATTCATAAGCTAAATAAACGTTTTCAAGAAAAGTTTACACCTGGCAAACGAATTGTAATTGATGAAAGTCTTATCCCGCGGCGAGGTCTACTAATATTTAGACAATACATACCCAATAAAACCCATAAATACTGTTGCAAATTGTACAAATAATGTTCAGTTGAGGGTTATACCTAGAATATTATTCTGTACATAAGTAAAGAGGGAAGGTTGGGTGGTCATGGTCATGCAACCACAGTTGCGTTGGATCTTTGCAAAGATTTACTAAATGTAGGCCCGTATTTTGTTTATAGATAACTTTTACACTAGTATCCCACTTGCCGAAGGACTGATGACACATTCAACCTATATGTGTGGTACTTTAAATCAAAATAAAAAAGGTATTCCACTGGAAATAAAAAAAAAAACTGCCAAGCCAAAAAAGGGTTGCCTTTGGATATGGAAAACAATAATGGTGTTTGTATTGTGAAATGGAAGGATAAACGTGAAGAATAGTGATGATATCAACTCATGAGGATCACAGGGACATCATGATTACCACAGGCAAGCAAAACAGGAATGGAGATTACATAGGAAAACCTCCAGCTGTCATAGCTTACAACGCCGCCAAAAAGGGAGTCGACCTCTCCGAAAAACGGTCAAGTGGTACAGAAAGCTGGCAGTAGAATTGTTAGCTAGTACTTGTATTGTAAATGCATTTGTGTTATACAATTATCTACATCCGGAAAGTAAGATGTCTCTTTTACAATTTCGAGAAAGTATTATTTTGAAATGTTTGTTGGACAAAGAACATCTCAGCACTGGCCCTTCACGAAAATCGTCATGTTTGCAGTCACCATTAGGACTAAACATGATAAACATTGGTAAACTAGTTGGTCAAGCACGTAGAAACGCTGTGTTGCATGCTGTGATGAGTGACGTCAGTACACAGTTCCAGTGTCGCACGAAGCAAATGTAAACGTGTAGTAACGTATTGTTAAGAACTGCCCAGGAAAGCCAATTTTATGTATTAAATACTTCCAAAAGAAACATGATAAATAAAGCAATTTAGTTTTGATGACGTATTTGATTACCTACATGTTCAAATGCAATTTTATGAAAATAAACGTTATGTGCCAAAACATTTTGTTATCCTCCTAAAATACTTCCGTGTATTGAGCAGACAGAGTATTATACGGTAAATTACTGGATAGAGTTTATAATTTGCAGGACAATACGCCTCCAAAATAAGGATTAAGTCCTTTACCTTTTACATATTTATATACTTCAGACAAAAGCATATCTTACGTGGCGCTTAAAATTTTTCTTGCTACAGTTATGAAACTCGTGCAACAATCATGTACAAGGTTTGTCTCACAGTATTGGTTCTGTTCCCTTTTTTCACTTCATAATTCACTTCTGTAGCAATAGTGATCACGGTGGAACACAGAAACAATAAAATTTTAAAAAATGTAAAAAAAAAATCTGAAAATTCATTGTAGTTTTAGGAATTTACTTACGGGCAATCGAGGTACAGCGGTGGTCACGCAGTTCTGACCGGTTATATAAACTGAACCACGCAAACTTCAGTGCGCAGCATGGTCCACCGATGGTACACGTACCTTGTTTTAGACCTTATCACCGTTTTTTCCCTACAGACCTAATAGAGGCGGGACAACCGCTGATTGACATGACGCTACTATTTAGACTTTGTGCAACCAGTGGACAAATTGACAGACAGGCAGATCTCCGTGTACCACCAAGTGTCGCACAAATGCAGTTAACGTGTTAAGTTTCAAGATTGATCTTACAACAATTAATTTGAATTTTTTTTTTATCTTCTACAGCGCTCGAAAAGAACAATGACGTTATCAAGACGGTATACTTCAGACACACTAATAAATGGAATGTGTCTGCTGCACCTCGTCCATACAAGAAAAAATGTATTTCTTTTAATGATCCTGCTGGTAGGTTAGAAAAGTTGTCGACTGATGAACAGGAATTAAAGGGTCGCAAAGCCAAAACGAGAACAGCAAATCTGAGTAAATTAGAAGACATCTTTCTAAAACCTATAGCTTTTGATGAAGAAAAATCTGAAAAATTAACGCTAAAGTCAAAGTAGCACTTTGTTCAGTTGCTTTGGCGAATTTTCGATGAACTTCTTATTAAAATGATGGTAAAAATTAATAATAGTAACGTTCATCTTCATCAGGCTTCTTTCTATTTGTAGTAAAAACTCTGTTTACATCTTGTCGAACTCGTACTTGCTTGGAAATTTAAACCGTCGCTCTCGCGCTCCGACCACTGATCTTTACGATGTTCGTTGCGTTGCGTCCTCCAGTGTTAGTTCACACTTCACACTTCACACTTTATTCAGAAAACCGGAAAACAGTCGAATGGATCTCTTGGCAAAATGTGGTGGCCCTGAAAAGGGCAGTTTGTTTAAAGATGAGGGTCTTGCTTCCGTCTTGATGGTGGACTTGCTTCTGTTTTCTAGTGCTTAAGTGGGCTAGATGACTCGATGATCTGGCTGCTACGATGGGGCCCAGACGATGTAGTCCATTGGCTTGCTTCGTCATCTCCCTGAAGTAGTGTGAGATGAAGACGTTAGTACTTCGCCATGATGCTGCTGTTAGGGTGTCTGCAACTGGGATGAAGTGGAATGCTTGTGAAATATAGATTGCCCTCACTCTGATGTTGTTGTCAGCGTAATTTACGTTTTTATCTTCAGTGGGCCTTGTGTATGTATGATGAGAAGTGTTTCCGGGATAACTTCCGGTAGGAGAAGAAGGTGGTTTTGTAACCTGAAATGAGCTCTTTGTTGAATAAACGGTAAGAAGATGCCATCCGGTGTGATAATTATTCGTAGTGAGGGAATCCTCTCTACATGCACTAGGATGGTTTCTCTTATACATTGTGCTATGATGCCTGCCGAGGTTTCACCGAAGCCTCTGTTGAAAGGTAGGAACAGTTGATTTCTGCCTTTGCGAACGTCGTTCCTTGTGATGTAATAATGAAGTGCTCATATTGGATATAAAAGACGTTCAGGTTCATCCCTGTGATTTTTGATAGTGCTGGGATGATGATTGGCTTGGTTGGTTCACAGAGTTTTTGGGATTTTGCTTTGAAATCGGTTCTTGGCATTAGGAATAGTGATAAGTTGTTTCGTGCGAAGAGGCAGAAGGCTGGATCCACTTATAAGGCTTGAATTTCGCTGCACCTGAGGCTTGCTGCTAGAGTCACTAGGAAAACGTGTCTTCTGCGTAAGGATGTTCATGCGGCAGTTTTGCATAGGTTCATAAGGTGGTTTCATCAGAGATTGGAGGGCGATTGGTCTCAATCAGGGAAGATGTGGCGGGCTGCTGGTCGTTCCATTTCAAATGATTTGATTAAGGAAGAGATGCGGTAATCGTGAATCGTAATCAGGCTGTTACTGCCTGCAGCCTCGAACACGGAGTTCAATGTAAACCGTTAGACATCCTGCCTTGAAGAGGTCGTTGAGGAAGCTCAGTAGGTCTGGTAGAGGGATTGAGAGGATTAACTTTCCTTATGTAACACCTATGAAACCATTTTGACCATCGGCTGTCATACATTCGGTTGGTTCCCGAGTCTCCGATTGCTTTACTGGCATTGAGAGTTGCTTCCTCATCATGAATTCCTGCCTTTTTAACGAGTTTGACGATAGTAGCCACCTCTGAAGGTTGAGTTTGGGTTGAGTTTGGTTCCCTTCTGTTGTGATAACCGAACCTGTGTTTGAGGAAGGCTGCTTGGGAGTGTCAATTGCGAGGCTTAGAAGGTGAGGGAACCATGCTGCTGATGGCTGGTTTGGAGCAGCTTGAATGGAGGGAACAGGTACGCAGAAGTGTGTCTACTGCAGTGGCTTGCTAGTCCGGGACTGAACTGATGAAGTGGGGAAGTCTGGCAGTGCCTCCTGGTGAATAGGTCGATCATTGGGGTGCCCCAAATGTTGAAAAGATATTCACATATATATTTATTGAGAGTCTGCAATCACATTCCGGTTGCCTGGGATGTGGATAGTGGTGCACCGATTCCGATTCTGAGTACAGTTCCGTGGTATCGGAACCAGTACCGGAACCACTATCTTGGTTGGCCGATACCGACTACCTTTCAAAAAACAGCACAGACCACTAAATCACTTGATATTGTCATCTACTTTCCCTTTTCCGGGGATATGCAATAGTTGGAAAGAATATCTTTAGATCTTGGAACAGAAAATTAATTTCAGTAGCATAAATCATCGTAAAACTGTGCTTGGCAGGATATCTTGGATGAATAACCAACACATTTACGCGCGTTTTTATTGGGCCACTTAGCTGTTGACACCAACTTTTGTTGAGTAGTCTGCATCATATTACCATAAAATTCCAACTATAATATACTAAGCAGAACACGTTACAGTTGTTTCCTGTTTGTTTAAGGATGTCGGGACTTTATTATCATTAGGTTTCTTAGTATATTGCCGATCGCTTCACAGCCTTGTCAACCATGTCCTGCACCGCCATTTTGTTTCTAAATCGTGCGTTCGTTTGGAGTCAACAGAGCCAGCAATAAATCCGGGCTGCAAAAAATCTTCAAGCATGCTCTCATTTAGCGTACGTGTTTTTATTTAAATTAATTTTTTGACTTTAATTTTAAGTTTCAAAAAAAATTAAACTTAATGCATCCAGAAAACAAAAATTTATTGATTTAAATTGGACCAATCCCAAAAAAAAAAATTCCTATTCAAAAATTTAGGACTAGGGCAGAATTTGAAAAAATCGTTTCAACTTTCTGGTTATTTTAAAACTATTTTTTTTAACTTAAGTTTTTTTTATTTAATTTTAATAAAACTAAATGTAATACATTCGGAAAGCAAAAATTTTAAATCAAATCGGTGCCACTAGGAAAAGGACTTGGAGCAAAAATCCTCTCTAAAAAATTGTTATTTTAATCTAATTTTTTAATCAAATTGAATTTGTATATCAAAATATTCGTTTAAAAATGTATGTAAATTTATAAAAATTTGCCACAGCAAAACCCTGGAGTCCCTGAACATAATTATTATTATTATTAATTTTCCCAATCGCTTTGGCACTGCTATGCGGTAATCGGAACCGGTATCGGAATTGGATTTATGGTATCGGTACAGCAGTAGATGTGGAGAGGTAGAAAAGTTGTGTTGAGTGCTATGCAGATATGGAAAATTGATGAAGTTACTTTGTGCAGTTTGTGAGACCTTGTTCCTTCCTCCTTCTGAATGTGGGCTACTGCTGTTGTGTTGTCTGCCTGGACTTGAGACAATTTAAAGGAACTTGAGTACAGCTTCCAGTTCTAGGATATTTTTGTAGTCTTGATCCTGATGTGACCAAAGTCCGGAAGTCGCATGGTGGGCTAAGTGTGCTCCCCAGCCTTCCTGAGAGGCATCAGTCAGAAGCAGGAGGTCTGGCAGGGGTTCGTGGAGAGGGACAGACTGAGATAGTGTTAGGCTGTCTGACCACCAGAGGATTGTTTCCGTTGGAAAGTTGGAGTCTGTTGGCTGCTTCAAGTCGTAAAGACTTGGCTGGTATCCACACATGTCTATGCGGTAGTGGTGGAAAGATCTGGTCATCCAACTCCCGCAGGGGACAAGATTTGCCATGGAGTCCATCTTGCCGCTGAGGGAGTTTCTCCTTGAGAGAATACTGGGATTGTTGACGGAAGTGGCTTGCGTGAAGTGCGTGAAATTTTCTATTTTATCTGGAGACAGCATTACTGTTGCAGAATTTAGGTTAAACAAGGTGACTCCTAAAAAGATGAAATCCTGGGCTGGGCGGAGACTTGACATCTTCAGGTTCACACCGAAACCTAGCGGATTGAGGAGGCTAGTTCCATTGGTGTAAGAAATTTGAAACATTTCTTTACGGTACTGGAGCTAGGCTTTCTCCAAGCAACAAAACGCCAGATTTTTAAATCGAAACTAGCCAACCTTACTTGGTGAGGTAAGGTGGGCAGGAGAAATTGAACTTTCACGCTCAACATCGTTGAAATCTTGGAAGATCGTCGAGAAAACCCAATTGGTCTTACTGAAGGCCTGAAATCTTCAATTTCGAATTTGTTTGTTTTTCAATAAAAACCAAAATGTAAACAGCGCTGCTGCGAAAAATTGTAACGAAAATCGTTGTAGTTCGGCATAAAGCCACGTAGATTATGTTACCTACACGTTTCATAATCGTTTAAAGTTCTCTCACAAACAATAGGGGTACTTCACACAACATAATAATCGTTTTATTGATTCTGAAACTGTTTATAACTTGTAACAACTCACGTGTACGATGCAGGTTTGTTAGCGCTAATGTCGCTGTTTTCACTGATTATTTTCTTCAAAGTTTGTCTTAAGTCTTCGTAAAAGATGCCTAGCCTTTGATCTTAATAATGTTCAGATTCCAAATATCTTTGCCTTTTTTTTTAATTCGGATGAGTAGTTTTCTAACTACGAGGCAAATCGTGTCCGCTACCTCGGCTCAATGCTTTAGCGCCATGTTGGAATTTTACTTGCGTAAGTAAAAACGGTCGGATCTCTCGTCTAAACCGGAAGTGACTCAATCGTTTTTGCCGCCGAATTTGGCTGACCAAACACTCCACTAACCAGTGAATTAGATGCTTGGAAAATTCGGCTCTAAAGAAATCCTAAGGTGCCTTATATGTCTAGCATTCCTCGGGGTCCGCGCAGAAGTCAAGTTGGAGCCGTTTCCGAAGTATAAAAACTCAAGCTTGACAAAATATCGTTAGCATAGTTCGACCTCACATCCACCCATCGCCACATTCTCCGGGAGACCGATGTTCTTATGCCGCCGCAAACTGCGCCATACGGGGCAAAGGTAGAGGACATGTAAGTTAACGTAGTTGTACTTGAATTTCATTTAGGCCATTTATTTGAAAACTTAAATGTAATTTAAAACTTAATTTTTGCGATCGGGGTAGGTTTTTCCAGATGACATTTTTTTTTTTGGGATGACTTTAAAAAAATTTTAATTTCATTCCTGTTTCAAGTAAACCATTTAAAACGTGAATTTTCCCAATGTAAAACCAAAGACCAGCATCTTAAACAGACAGCTAAAGGTTGCATATGAATCGTCGCCAGTGACATCATACGAGTTGAATTTTTATTCAATATTACTTGCATTTTTGCGAAAATGTACTTCTAGTTTGAAGTTGTGAAATTTCTTGATCGTTGTTGATACTTGAGGGTTAAGCATGATTAGCTGAACGATTTTTTGTTTGTTGTTGCTGAAATCTAAAACCAAGATTTGTAACCGAAATGAAACTGCAAACTAAAGACTGTTTTGTACACATTTTATTAACAAATGTTCAATAAATGTAAATAGAGCTTCAGTCAGCAGCGGCAGACTGAAACGAAATGGTGGACGAAAGAAGTGGTCGGTCATGAGGTTTGAGGCGAGGCTGGCGAGTCCGTGATTGGAGGACCGGCAACAGAATATGAGTGAGCGGCAAACTCATCGAAGGGCAGAAAGGGCGTCTTGCGTGTGGAGGTGTCCTTTTGGGCTTCTTTCACGGTCTTCGGCATGGCTGCTGGGCTCCTTCGTTGTGGCTGGCAGGTGCTGCAGTCAGACGAAAAGGGCCAGGTGGGAACTGGAAGATCTTTAAACGGATGAACGGGAAACGATGTGACGTGGCGCAGGCTGGAGGAAAAATGATGACCTGCTTTTCGCACGAAAGACCTTTTATAAAGGAGGACTGCGTCGCGCATGCGCAGTTCGGCTAAGCAGCTGGCGGCTACAAGGAACGAAAAATCTCCAGGGAAACGCAGCATTGCTAGAAAAAAATGCAAAAATTCACAGGTTATATACGTTTTCCTAGCAGCAACAAGAAACCATGCATTGTTGTTGCTTCCAAAGCGCCCCATCACGTTCAGGCAAGGTAAACTCCACGATGAATAATCCTTCACCACACTGAAACTCGTTACAACGATGAAATGCAGGACTCCCTCGCCAACGTGAATGGCTACACTGCTTACAAACTCTATAGGGAAAACAAAGAGGGAGTAGGAGCCATTACCTATATTAGGAATTCCATTCACTCCAAACTTGTGGTAGAGTGCACCAGTGACGATGGTGACTGGGAGATACTTTGGTGTAAAATCGGCACTTTGGCTTTCCGTCCCATTTAAATCACTTTGAACGGTGACATCTTCGTTGGGAATTGCTATTGTGCGCCAGGCACTACTCACAATGATAACAATTGTGCCTTCATCCAATCTGTCTGACCTTCAATTTGACAATGAACTGGTGCTAATCCTTGGTGAGGTTAACTCCCCAAACATGGACTGTAATCACGGTTACATTAAGGGTTCACCCCCAGCTGGTGGAAAGTTTCTTGAGTCCTTCCAAGATCTGCTGCTGGTTCAACACGTCTCCAGGCCTACTAGGTACAGGGACGGGCAAACCACTAGCCTCCTTGACCTTATCATCACTAACAACAGAATGCTGTGACTGATGTCTCCTACTTGTCACCCATCGGTAACAGTGACTATGTGATGATCTCTTGCAACTTTTATGTGGCAGCTGCCCAACAACCCTCTTATTCTCCCAAGCTCGCCGACAAATACCTAACCAGTTATTCAAAGTTGAAGCTGGACAAACGAGTACAGTACTTGTTGTGGTGGTTCGACACCACCTGGAACATGTATTGCAACCAAACCGACTAAGAGTTTGGAATAATAGTACGAATGGCTTTCCCAGAAAATGTGAGAAAAAGATCATAAAAAATATGCTATTTTTACTTAGGAATTAGTTTTAAGATTATTAAGATTTGGCCAGAGCACACACTTAAGCAAACATTTTTGGGAGAAGGCTGATGCAGGGGGGCGGGGGGGGGCTGAGGCTTAATGGCGCGTCGACAACTTGGTCATTAGCGCCAACCTCAGTGACAGTGCAGTGGTCCGGGTTGCCACTGCACCACAGAGATGTTATTCAAACCCCTAATCTAAATCTTGTCATACATCTGTACCTCCTGCAAAAATTGAAAACATCGGACAGGAGGACAGACTTATCGCCCAACTGACGCGCAATGTCATGCGGAAGATGGAACCGACGACGAACACCATCAAGATGGCGACAATCAACAAGTAAGTGCCGGACCGTAAGTGGCCGTCGACACCAAGAACATTCAGGAGGATCAACCCCCCGCAAAAGGAAACAGTGAGTAAGTCGGGTGTGACCAATTCGCAAACGGGCCAACACAACCTCCTCACGGCGACTGCAGCGACACGCCGAGTGCCACTCCTCGACAGTGCCTTTAATGGCCCGTAACTTATTACCGTCCTGTCTGTCCCACAAGGTTTGCCAAAAAGCGTGTAACCTCAGACGCAGAGTTGGAAAGGCATCTGAGGGAACAAGGCCGAGATCCCTACCAAGAGGGCCAGAAAGGGCCCCTTTCGCAGCAGAATCAGCTTGTTCATTCCCTGCTATCCCAACATGGCCCGGGATCCAGCAGAAAAGCACGGTTTTCCGCTGGCCAGGCAAGCGGGAAAGCAAAGCTTGGACACGTTGTGTCAAGGGGTTCCGAGGATTGTAATTCGCCAAGGACTCCAGGACACTCATGGAATCACTAAAGACAATGAAATGCGTGCCCTGAAGGTCAAGGATCCATTCCACCGCCAAACCAAGAGCCAAAAGCTCTGCAGAGAACACAGAATAGCCTGATGGAAGGCGATGGGCAACCGTTACACCCTTACACACACAAGCACACGCCACGCCAACGTCGGACTTCGACCCATCAGTAAACAGGCGCTGATAACCGGCGTACTGAGAACTCAGCCGCCGGAACGCCTGTAAGTACCTTGCTGGTAGAGTGGAACCCTTCGGGAGGGACGCCAGAGCAAAAATGAAACTGCCCCCTGGGACAAGCCAAGGGGCAACTGGCATTCTCCCAAGCCTCAAGACGCAGGGCATTTCAAAGGCTATCTCCTGACAGGACTGCTGGAGCCTATCGCGGAAATCACCCTTACCCACCCTGTGTCTACTTACTCGCAAGTCTGGCCCAAAAACCATGGACCAAGCAGGACTGGATTGCACAGCACGCAAACGCACAGCATACTGAATGGCAAGCTGTCGCCGACGAATGGCCAAAGGTGGCTCCGAGGCCTCAGCATAGAGGCTGACCACTGGAGAAGTTCGAAAAGCCCGTCGCCACACGCAGGCCACTGTGATGCACAGTGTCCAACATCCGGAGTGTGGAGTCACTAGCCGAATCATAGACCATACACGCATAATCAAGTTTGCTGTGGACAAGGGCTCGGTAGAGGCGCAACATGGCAGCGCGATCGGCACCCCATGAAGTGCCCGACAGGACCCGCAAGATGTTAAGCGCCCGCAAAGCCTTGTCTTTAAGCTGACATAAGTGTGGAAGCCAAGACAACCTGGAATCGAACACCAGACCCAGGAAACGTGCCTGTGGGACAACAGGAATTTGTGCCTGTCCCAAGTACAGGCAAGGATCCGGGTGCAGTGTTCGTTGGCGGCAAAAGTGGATGCACACAGTCTTGTCCGGAGAAAACCGGAAACCATTACTTACCGCCCAGGTCTGGACTTTGTTAATTGCCAGCTGTAGCTGCCGCTCGCAGGTCTGCATGCGAGCTGCCCGAAAGCGCAGGCCGAAGTCATCGACAAACAATGACTGGGGAACAGCAGCTTGCTGAGCAATGGGGTTGATCCCTATAGCAAACAAGACGACACTAAGAACACCACCTTGAGGCACACCATTCTCCAAGACAAACGGGCGGGAAAGAGTCGCCCCGACACGAACGCGAAAAGAACGGCCTGAGAGGTAAGCAGAAAGCAACAGTGGCATCTGTCCCCTCAAGCCATAGTTATAGAGATTACGGAGAATCCCATAACGCCACGTCGTATCATACGCCTTCTCCAAGTCAAAGAAAACCTGAACCAGATGATGACGCAGGCGAAAAGCCTCCCTCACATCTGATTCAAGGGCAACTAGATGATCGATAGTTGACCGAAACCGTCGAAAGCCACACTGGGACACAGATAAGAACCCCGTGATTCCAACACCCACACCAACCGCTCACTGACCATCCGTTCCATAAGTTTACAGACACAGCTAGTCAGAGCGATTGGGCGATAACTGGAAGGAGAAGTAGGGTCTTTGCCCGGTTTTACAATCGGGATGACCACTGCTGTCTTCCACGCTGCTGGAATAGAGCCCTCTGCCCACACACGGTTGAACATCCCCAGCAAGAACTGCTGGGAGGCAAGGGTCAGATGTTTCAACAGTTGATAGTGAACATCATCAGGCCCCGGGGCGGAGTCATGCGACTTGGACAAAGCTGAAACAAATTCCAGCCAGGTAAATGGTAAATTGTACTCCTCTAGCCCATCGGAGCGAAAGTCAAGAAAGCGAGCTTCTTCTCTACGCTTAATCCCGAGGAAACCAGGATCATAATGGTCATCACTCGAGACCCGCGCAAATGCAGACGCAAGACAATTGGCGATATCTGGCACAGAAGAGATCACGGTATTCGCCACCTTCAGCTGTGAAACCGGGGAAGGCACGCTCCTCCCCGAGATCTGGCGCACCTTCCGCCACACCTGCTGAGAAGGCGTGGAGCGCGTGATCGACGAAACATAAGCTGCCCACGAAGCATGTCTAGCCTCACGGATGACATACCTGGCACGGGCACGACAGCGCTTAAACGCTACAAAGTTGCCAGTAGTCGGGCTGACCGTGAATGCACGCAACGCTCGCCGGCGGGCCTGAATGGCCTGCCCGCAAGCAGGCGTCCACCACGGAACAGGAACCCGCCGCGGCTGTGTGGACGTACGCGGGATAGTAGCATGAGCAGCAGCAAGGACCACATCAGTGAAATGAGTGGAAAGTTCATCCACATCAGAAAATTCCTCAACCGCACGCTGAAACACAGCAGCCTCAGCAAAGGCTGACCATTCAGCACGCTTAAGCGCCCACCGGGCTGGCCTGGAAGCCACAGAACCCCCTTGTGTTGTGGACACCACAATGGGGAGGTGATCGCTTCCATGCAGATCGGCAGTGACAGCCCAAGTGAAGTGAACTGGGATGGCCAGCGAGCAAAAGGCTAAGTCCACCGCTGACCAATTGCCCGTTGCCAAGTTACAGTGTGTCATGGCTCCATCGTTC
>JAHWFP010165005.1:1799-16174 GCA_023313725.1 Lithobius niger | reverse complement strand
GGCTCCATCGTTCAGGATGCAAACGGACCCCCTCCGCATCCACTCCTCAAGGATCCTTCCCTTGTTGTCAGTATTAGGTCCTCCCCACTGGACATGGTGGCTGTTAAAGTCGCCCAGCAAGAGGAACGGGGCAGGAAGCTGTCGAACCAGGTCCTCCAGGTCACCAACCCCAAAGACCTCATCCGGTGGCAAATAAAGCGAACAGACAGTAATATCCAATTGGAAAGAAACTCGAACTGCTACCGCCTGAAATCTAGTGTGCAGAGGCACACTGGCATGCGGCTGAGAGTGTTGAACCAGCACTGCAACACCACCATGTGCACGTGGCACAGGGTCTGCATCCAGACGGTAGACAGAGTAACCCCTAACAACCGGATTATCCGACGCCTTAAAGCAAGTTTCCTGAAGGCAGCAGCACAGAGGTCGCCAATGCGACAAAAGCAACCCCAGCTCTTCTGCATGGGTCCGATAACTTTGACAGTTCCACTGAACGATGGTATGCGCAGGCATTAGGGCGGGCCTAAGACAACACCATCCTCCTCAACTCCTCCTCTGGGCGATCCGAAAACATCTGAATCCTCACCTGAATCAAAAGATGGAGTGAGGTTCAGAACAAAGTTGTCCTCGGAAGGAGGAAAAAGTTCCGGAGAATTAGAACAGGAAATCTCTTCCTGCCCCATGGGCAGAGTAGTATCACAATGTTGAGGGGACGCAATGGACCCCTCAGCAAGCTGGCCGTTCAACGACCGTTTCCCCGTCTCTTCCGGTGGAGACGTCTTCACAGGCGGAGTTGAGGCTGATGCTTCTGTCAACGAATCATTATGTAACAGTGTTCAGAAGTCTACTCTCAGATTCCTCCAGGGCCTCTTAAGCATGTGTGCAACTTTAAGTTTAAAGGATTTACTGTTTTTGTGAAAGTGAAACTTAAATACAAATAAAATCGAATTGCATGTGGATTGATAGAGTTTGGCAGTATTTTGGAGACAATGTTTAGTAATACAGTGCTGGTTGTCGTAAACCAACAACCAATAAGTTTCAAACTAATGCACCAATCGACAAGGAGTTGTTAGCTGATGCGTGGTCGTCTTCTTATCATCATGGCCAGTATTGGTTCTACCCCAAAGCTCTCTTTCATAGACAAATGTAAGACTATGGGAATGAAGAATGTTTTTTCAGGGCTCGTTGAATTTAACGAATCTGGCAAAAATGAAAAATATGAATCAGTTGACATCATTCAACTGGTTGAAAAGTTTTTAAAATTCGAAGACAAACAGCGAAGATATCGTCCCATGTTCAAACAATTCAAAAAATTCGTCACACTAGATTTCAGTTCAGGCAGCTGTGCATTTAAAACCAAAACTGAACAGCGAAAAGAAACCTGTTGCAGCTCACAGTCCCAAGTCTGGTTTTTGTGAATACTGCAATGAATATTACACCAACAGGGAAAGACATGTACACCGTTACATGCAAAAGCAGTTGATTCTACCGATTTCTCCAGTTTGGATTTAACTATCGTGAAATGTGGCTGTAATCGTACCTACAAAACATACATTAACTGTTGCAAGCAAATTATGTGCGAGCAGCAGTTCTTCTTTGTGGACAAAGGTTTAAATTTCAGAAATCTTAGTTTCGTTTATAACTTAGTCGTGGTTCAACATTACTTCTTATATTCTTGCTTAAATTATGGTTGTCTGTATAAGGAAGAGAAAAACAGACCTATGGCACCACAAAAGTACATGTTTCCCAGGCCAAAATCATTTCAAAACAACCAGGCTTTTTTTTTTGTGATTCTGTAAAACATATAGGTACCATAAAAAAGGCAAATTTATTAGCCTACTGTTAATCGACACCAGAAATCGTAGCCGATATTGTCACACAAACAACATTGTATCCTCACAGATATAGGAATTGTCCCACATTTCACGTAACTGAAATTCCTAGATTTACTGTTAGTCAGTGGGCACCATTCTCTTCCTTGCGAGAATGACTGCTGGTCAACAGCTGAAGATCTATGTGCACTTATCTATAGTAAGACAATGAGCAGAGAGTTTTTGTACCGTAAAACGTCACCTACATTAGCTGACAATCTAAATCTTGGGACTACAAAGGTTTCAAAAGTGACACCCTTATATGAAAAACTAACCACACAGTTTCAGCAGTTTGGCATTTTTTATCAAGCACTGAGTATTGACGAAGAAATGGTGCCTCACCAATGGCCATCACACAGCCAAGATGTTCATAAAACACAAGCCAATCCGATTTGGCTTAACGATATAGATGCTGTGTGGTTCTGATGTTTATCCTTAGAATTTGGATATCTATTGCGGGAAAAGAGGCGATAGTAAGATTCCACTGGGAAGTCGAGTAGTACACAACCTACTCTATACTGTGCCTCAGCCTTCATTTCATATAGGATACGTTGACTTTTTTTTTACTAGCAATGCACTACTGACGGAACTGGCTGAAAAGGATACTCGTGCATGTGGCACAGTACGGGAAAACAAAACGGGCAAATGTCCTCTGCCTACGTCCAAAGAAATGAAGTACCGCTCAGATGGAACAGTACTGTATGTGAAGTGTAATGACAACTCTGTAGTTACAGTTGAAAGTAATCACCTAAAAGTTACACCACTGCATACGGCAAAAAGAAGAGTGAAGCAAGTAAAAGAAAAAAAAGTCCAACAGCCTCATATGATAAGGAAATATAATGAAGGAATGGGGAGAGTTTGGCTAGAATAAATGTAAGTTACCGCCCACGACTGAAGTCGAAGCGTTGGTGTTGCAATCTCTTTAGCAATGGATTGAACATGGCTGTTGCAGCAGCATAAAGATTCTACCAACATAATTATTCACCCAAAGGACACAATAACACATCGACGAATGGTAGCCCTTGCTCTTTTGAAAGTTGAAACGCCATCTCGTATTAGACTCGGTGGACCAATGGCGCCAACAGTAGTCGATGTGCGGTGTGATGGCATCAACCACACACTGAACGGTTGTTCCACGGAAGATGTGTCATGTGCCGAAAGAACACCCACCTTGAATGCAGCAAATGTCCTAAATGCTGCGTAGAAAAATTTGCCATACTGCATTTCATAATAGATAGTAAAATCAAGAAGGCATATAGTTCATTTCATGTGATACCACTAATTTCATTTTATATTTCATTTGAAATACCAAAGTACAGTTTTCCATTGCTAGCCGAATCATGTTGTCACTGTTTTTCTTATCCTATATACGAACTAAAAATTAGACTTTTTTTAGTGACAAATATGCCAACGTTCCCATTTTGGGAACATACAGTTGCTAGGAAACCGGTGACTCTAGACACGAAATGACACATAATTCTTTTATATAACACTATAGTGGTAATATTAGCCATTTTACAAAACATTGGGCCAACTGGAAGTGGGGGCGGCCATTAAAAGGTTAAGGAAATAAGTATGGAAGTAGGCACGACCACTTACCTTGGTGAGGTATTTTCTCTCTACTGTAAGTTGGCTGCATGTATGGGTTTTTCTTGGTTTGTAAACGTTTGTAACGAACCCACAGTAAGGCGTCGAGGTTGGAAATGATATTTTTGTTCTCTTGTGTCTATAGATAGTGGACCAGTTTGACATTGGTCAGTTCACTGCCCGACACATATTATTTGGACTCACAACCTTCTGCTGCCATCACGGTCCTAGGCTTTGGTTGTGTGTTTCCCTTCTAAAGTAGCTTTGATCCCTGGGTAGTTCAAAAAGTATGATGTTTGTGTGCTAGAGGGAGAGTTCTCTCCGACTTCTTGCAAAAACTTCTCAATTTACTCACATTTAAAAAAAAATCATAATTGTGTAACTTCTGGGGCAAATTGGTTGCCTCGTACGAAACTTGGTCTTGAGCTCTTGTTTTAATATGGGTTATTGTATACTTGGTCTAAAGAACTTGATCTAAGGATGTTACTGGGGCTCCTGATGACAAACAAGGAGATGTTAATCACTGTGAGGGAAGCCTTGTTGTCCCTCCTAATCACTAGGTTAATTATTTGGGCAAGTACATAAGAAAAGGTGAAAATGTGAATAAGCAGAGAAATCAGTTGTATGCTTTGTAAGCGTTAGTGTAAAATGGTCTGTGCAAGTGTTGGTTTAAGACGAAGTATGTGTTGGGTCGCACCTGGGTAGTTGAATTCAGGGGGCTTCCAAACCACTGTCTCGTTCATCGGGACTTAGGGACCGAATGTGTAAAGTGTCAAGTGGGTGTTGACCAGTTGTTAGGAAACTACCAAGACAATAAGACTGACCGGGTACGTCTATCTTGTTGACATGGAAACAGGAATTGTTCTGGTGGGGTTTGACATTGCTCAGATTACCATGCATGTGAGACTCACCGTTGCTAATTCACTGTCACCGAATCACACTGTCAATTGCTTGGCTGTAAGTTGCGGGGGACAATTGTGGTTGACCTTGGTACCACGTGAAATGTTTAGCAAGCATTAAGGAGAGGTGGTTTGTTACCCAAATCTGTCTCATGAGAATCTATGTTTGGTCGCCCTGACGAAGTCTGAAATTTTCTCTCTACCATGTAATTTTAATGAACTTTCCCGTGAAGTATTTGTCGTAAACAACCCAACATAAAAAATGTTCCTTTGATGTATTCCCCAAGTTTCCTTTGAAGAACAACTTGGAGGACCCAAGTGATGCAACACTATGATGCAAGTTATGGAACGCTTAATGTGTGACTTTATGTTTTGAATAACTTTCTAAGAAAACTAAAAACCTGCATAACCAGGAAGAAAAAAAGCGAATACAAACTATTGCCGGTATCTGTTTTAGTGCACTTACAGCTAATGCTTTGAACTTACTCCGCTACCCATGTGGCTTCGTTAACTTGGACTTTTAAGTGTTTAACTGTGCTGTGTGAAAAAAGGTGGTGGTGCATGATCCCCATTGTAAGTACGTAGTTTTAAGATTTGCCAGACGGCTGGTCGTCAGTTTATCAGACTAGTCAGCTCCTGGCACGCTTAAAAGGCCTTGCGAGGGAGTTTTGTGAACGCTTACAACTTTACTGTGAGAACAGGTTGAGTGAGGCAGTGCAGGATGCACGTGCTGGGAATTTTGTTGCGTTGCACACTTTAGAAATTGATAATTGACATGATTACTCGAAGGCACACTTGTTCAAGGCTAGTATGGTGACAGGCTATTAAGAACTGACACTTTGCATGAACACTTAAAGAATGCACTTTTGTTGCCGAAGGGAAGCAGATTGGTAACCTTTTGTGACGTCAGGTTTGAGAACATATTGCTGCGTCCTGGTAATTGGCTTTGCATGTTTGTAATTGCACTTCACGTGTATCCCAGCTGTGCCCAGCAAAGCACAACTCCCTACTGGGCTCCAGCAGAGTGGTGCAGTGAGGATGTCCCGGGGTTCTCCTGTGAAGTCGCGCCTTCACCTGGGGCAGCGTGCCCCAAAAGAGGTTCATGACTGAGATCGTGTGGAACAGACGCAGTCGGAGAATTGTGCGAGAATAAACCCAATTGTCTTCCGAAATCATGTTGCCTTGCGTGAATCCCATAACCTGAGGGGAGCCGGCGACAGTGTTACTGACAAATAGCAGAATTGCAGATGCCTGCATTCATGCACAGGGGAAGATGACCTGGATACTTTCTTAACAGATTCATGAGCTATTCGGCCTACCAATTTCTGTTCACACAATACAACGTCATATAAAAGAATGAGGCTTAATTTTGTGCATTGTTCGGAAAAAGAACTTTTAACGGTTCAAGATGTGGAACAAAGGCGTTCGTGAACAGACGAAATGGATGGTTCTGCCAATTGGTAATGAACCTTTTTTTTACTCACAAACGCACTTTTGGACTGGACCAATAAAAAAAGGTCACGTTTATCGTCCACCTGGTACACCTTTGGAGCCTAGATACTTGCAAGCTGTGCACCAGTCTAGAAAACAAAGTGAGTCAGTGTGGAGCTGCATAAGTGCTTTCTGAATGAGCCCCCTTCATTGCATCCAAGGACGGTTCAATATGCGGGATTATACCGAAATATTGGAGCAAGTGTTTTTGCCATCTGGCAATGATTTATTCCCTTAGGGGTTTTACTTTCTTCAGGATAACTCCCCCGTTCTTACGGGTGATGTGGTTAGAGAATGGATGGTGGAACAGCATGGTGTCACAAAAGTGGAGAAAAATACCAGGACACCAAGGACACTTACTAAATTGGTTTACTTGGGCTCCTGACGTGAACGTTATCGAACACGTGTGGGCTTGCATTAAAAAAAGGGTTAACAATCATTGCATTTTTGAAAACGGTGACGATGTACGGGCAAGTTACACATGAGTGGGAATTTCTTACGGGAAGACATTACTTATCTTCAGATTCTAGTAAATTCAATGCCAAACCGTGTGTTATCTTTAGTGGAAACTGCACTAAATATTAGCATGCCAATTTTCCGATGACTGTAATACGCTAAACTAGTTGTCAAGACAGGCTGTTAAACGTTCGTTAAATGGTTCTCAGGACTGGTACTAAAAAAAAGATGCAGACATGCAGCTTTTTATTTTTATTTACCATTTTTCAGATTTGGGCGATGGCTTTGTTTTCAGTAAACAAGAAACATTTTACTGTGGAACACAATAATTATTGTTTTAACGCCAAGTTCAAAGTGAAAGGTTGCATGTTAGATAAAACTGTCTTTAGATCCATATTTTTATTTATGCCACGCATCTGAACGGCTGTTAGGTTCGTATCGCACTGATCGGAATTTTTTTTTCTTTGGCTGCTTTAAAAAAATGTTCCATACGCAGGGCAGGCAACAGTGTGGGTGGGGAGAGACAAGGGCATCAATTTGCAATGGGAATTTAGACTTGAGCTGTAGTTGTTAAACTTTTTGATATCACTAATGTTACTTTTGTGCAGAGTTCTATACTAAATAAATACAGATGCAAGACACATAATTGAATTCCAAAGATTGCAATTACTCCGCCGAGTAAGATGCTATATTACATTCTTTACACTAAAGCTAACAATGTATGCTTTGCATTTTTCTTTTCATGCTCGGGGCTACCTGCCTGATAGATTAAGCTCCTTACAACCGCTCCTAATAATCGGCTTAGCAAGCGAACGGTAAACCCGAATATCTATATCTATAATACGCTAAGGTCGAACCTTAGGCAGCCCATAAGAGGGATGATATGCAGACACAACAAATCCGCTATTAAGGCAGCCGATGAAAACGGCTCAACTAAACAATGGGGAGAAACAATGAGGAGACAATACTTTGACAGGCAATGAAAACGACTCAAATTAACTAAACAATGAGTAGACATTGCTCTAACTGAGACAAAACAATGCTTCACGTAAAACGGCAAAGGCTGAGTTGAATAGCTTCAAAGTTCGTTGAGTAACAATCATTGCATGCGCAATCATTGTTGTGAGCTTATTACTTGGTATCAAAATGGAGAAACAGGCACGTTGATAATACGAGTGGCACTCTCCATTGAAAACATGATTTACTTTGGAGGTGTTTTTTGGTATAGTGTTTCACTCCCGCATGCGCATGAGCCTGCACGGCTACAGCTAGTTTCCTATAATATTTTATCTTCAAATTCATGAGTATCATACACCAAAGCTCCATTGTGAAATGATTAAGAGGGGGGGGGGGTTGGCTTAATGGCGCGTCGACAGCCAGGTCAGTAGCACCAACCTCAGTCACAGTGCAGTGGTCCGGGTTGCCACTGCATCACACATTGCAGAGATGTGACAAGTACCGAATCTAGATTTTTAAAAGCATTGTTTTCAGTATTTTTTCTTTTAGTTCATTAAAAAAAATAATATTTAAATAATACATTAAAAATAGCTGAGATTTGGTTAAGTTTTATTATGGACTTTCATTGAGATGATGTGTTTCCTTTACTCGTCCAAGTTCTCTGCATCAAAATAGAAATTCCCTCGGACATTTTGAGTGAGGGTTATGCCCCGGTGGACGCGTACGTTTGGACACGCGGCACCACGGTAGTGAGCGCGAGGAACCATGATCACGATCCATTCGTAAGCAAGTCTGAACCACGATCACGGATCCATTCTGCAAATGGTCTACTCCTTGTGGTGGGACCCAAATCTCAAATACTAGAGTCCCAGCAGAAAAAATTATCCAAGACTTACTAATGACAATTTCAGCCGGGACCAATTCTTCAATTGCTCTAGTCCCAGTGCCGGGACCCAAGTTCCAAACACTAGCGTCCCGGCAGTAAAAAAAAATAGGTAAAGCTTGTGTGCATCCGAGACTCTACCAGCCGGGAAAGACGGAACTCTAAAATCCCGGCAGTTAAAATTAGGTAAGACTTTACTAATGAGAATGCTAGAGCCGGGAATACTGGAACTCTACTATTTGGAACGTGGGTCCTGGCACCGGGCCTAGAGCATTTGAAGAATAGATATCGGTTACACTTTTAATAATTGTGCTGTCGGGATTCTAGCATTTATGAAACAAGGAAGCGACATAACTTGCTGACGTCAACTCCGGCCACCCGGATCATTGCCAGTCCAGCATCAAACTCATCTACCGCAAGCACTTGAAACACCCAGTCCACCGTGTCCATTATCACTTTACCCAGCGTGGACATTTTTCGTCTCAAATCTCATCCAATAAAGGGCGACCAAACAAGGAATAGTTTTACATTCGTGGGGGCCGGTTGAAGGCCAATATAAGACCAGCAAACCATGCTTTATAATTCGCATTGTTAAGGCCTATCAATGCTGTCTTGATAAAGTCGTTGTTGCCTACTATACCCTCCCAATAATTACGCTAAGGTGATAAGGAATTGACGTAAAAGAAACAAATTTGTAGTCACACAGTGAGTAGCGAAGATTTCTTTTCTGTTACGCCTTTGGAAGCAATCATAACTAATTGTAAAGATGATCAAGCTAAAAAAAAAAATTAATTGGCTAAAGAGACACAAGATTAGGCTCGTGAAGCGTGAACCATTCATAATTTGCATGAAATCCGTTGGTAGCATGGGTACAGAAACAGCTCAGTCTGAACACTGAAAAAAAGAACTAAAGGCATCCTGCCATCCATTGACAGAATTCTTCCACTAATTGGCCAAAAGGTAAGTGTAAGGATAACATTAATGATCCGAAGGAAACACAATTCCTAAAGATGCAATGCAAGGTGCCTCAACTACCGAAGGTGTAGGCACCATACAGTTGCAGATCCAACAAGGTACGTGTACTGTTCAAATAACTCTTAAAGAGGTCTATGTACCAACGTTTTGCAAAAACTTGATACGTGTGGGACGCATTGATCGAGGGCATTATCACATTGATATTTTCAGGGACGACTGCATGTTTATGCTAAGACAAAAAGCAAGCCTTTGTTCGTTGGTGAATTAGTAGATAAACTGTATAAGGTCTGTAATGTCATTCCCAAAGGGGCAAGCATAAATGTATTAACTTACCAAGAGGTCCCAAACACGACATACGGTTTACCAAGCAGGAGTTTAAATCTTAACATTCCAAATCAAAAAGCCCCAAGGCTAAAGGGTGAAAGTGTAGACCACTCAAAAGGCAACGCATCAGAACGAGTGCATGCGCCAAAGAGCTTAATAAATGTTGAGCAGTGGCACTCTAGATTTGGTCACCAACACATGAATGGTTTGTTAAATTTGAGTGAACTCAACAATATTCATGGGATTGATGTGGGGACGAAAGTAGCCCTCCCAGAATGTACGTAGCAAGGCGAAGGCCACTAGGAGTAGTTTTAACCAGTAGTTTTTAGTTGGGATTGACCAAGTCGTAGCCAGGGATCCCTCGAACTTCTACATATGGATATTTGGGAGCCCAGTAGAAAAAAAGTCTCTTGGAGGGAATAGCTATGAATTGTCAATTATTGATGATAGTACTAGGAATGTGTGGGTTTCTCCCTTAGTCAAGAAGAGTGATGGGTTTAACACTTTTGCAACTTTCAGAGCAAGAGTAGAAAGAGAGTTCGGCTTTGAAGTGACCATCATCCGGACAGATAATGGGATGGAATTTTGTTCAAGAAAATTTAATAGTTATTTAGAATACTTAGGCATTAAGCATGAATGTACGAATCAATACTCGCCACAAAAGAATGGAGAAGCAGAATGATTTAACAGAACTATGGTAGAAGGCATTGGCTCCATACTTGTGGAAACAGCATTGCCAAAATATTTATAGGCATAACTTATTTGCACTTTCACTTGCCTCAAGAATAGATATTACTGTAGATACCCTCATTCACGATTAGGATTTAAAAGTTTTTTTTCATTCAACTGCACAATAGGGGGCTTTCCCTAAGACATCTTAGAATCCCGGGAGCGAAGTGTTATGTACTGTATATTATAACAAACCAGGTCGGGATAAATTAGATGCAAAAGCATGGAAGGGCGTACTAGTAGGTTATGCTAGAGACACCACTGGATACAGAGTCTGGGATCTCAAGGGTGGTAGGGTAGTAGAATCGAAACACGTAACAGTTGACGAGAGTATACTATGGGGAAATTAACAGAAGTTGTCTCGGGACGCCAGCATCCAGCATCCGCAAATCAGTTAGCAGTAAAGAGACACGAATTGGCTATGAACAAAAAGACGACTACAAAACAGAGGATTTGCCCGCTTACAACAATGTGGGTCCCTTAATAATGTAGAAATTACCACCAGAAAAAGTGGGGGGGGGGGGAGAAGTTCTAGCGGTAGCTCCTCTCAACCAAACATAACAAAAGGAGACTTCAATCAGTGGAGTAGAAAACAGATTACGCGTCCATCAGGTAAAACGGCAGGGCGTAACGACGTTTATTATTATAACTCTGAGGGAATTAAGTTTTCAGAAGCGAAAACGAGGTAAAAACGTTTCTGCTAAGAGCCAGTGTTTAACTTCAAGCGTATTCCAGAAACCAACCTGACATCGCCTCTAGTGATGACGAGTCATGTGGGAATGCAGATGTACATTTATGTTTTATTGAACCACGTACTTACAAGGAGGCTTCCATCCTTTTTAACTCTGCATGACCTCCATCTTCGTGCATTTGAGTCAATTGCCAATCCATTCGTAATTTCCAACAACAGTGTCCCTTTATGAACTTAACAGGACCAACGTATAGCGAGATTGACCAGCTAGTTAGGCCACAGTATTGGCTACTGGGCTCAGCCAGTAGCACAGTAGCAACGCAAATTTGTTATATAGATCAGTAGTCGCCACGAACTAGCTCGTGATCATGATGTACGACAGGTAAGTACAGCTGAGGGTGTTGACGATACCAGGTTGGACATGTTTCCAAGGAAATTGAGGGCGTATGAGGCTATTCCTCCTACTCGAGCATCTCTAATGCAGCATGTGAAGCGTGCCGCCTACCAGGCGCATGGCCGTAGGAAGCGGTACATTTGCCGTACCACTTTTTGAACCGCAGTTTTAAAATATCACACATCCAATCACACCACATGCGGCTGCTGTCGCCAACCCTTTGAGTGGCTCTGTAAAATGCGCCGGTACTGGACGATGTGACAAACGAGCCTGAAGGCTTTCCTGCCAAGCTTTGATTAACAGCGTCTGTCCTGCTAAGACAAACTTCTATTTTCCCCATCCTACGATGGACAATGAGCTTGACCTACAGAAGGTAGTATTGGGGAAAAAGGAATAAAAGAAACTTTTCAAAAATTGCGTTACCCAAAGCAAGCTTCAGCAAGTGGTTAACATTAAACGTTGAACAAAGCCCAACACAGCAGCCAAACGATTAAAAATTTCTCAAAAAGTAAGTTTTGTAGGTGACTATTAAAAAAATAGAAAACTTCGTCTTCATACATAAGGGAGTAGATTCGTTACTGTGGTCCATACCAGAAGTGTAAAAATGACCTCACATAAATAAAGAATAAATTATAATAATTAATTATTATAATTAAAGGATAAACTAAGAAAACAGTCTGCATTAAAGACTGGCCTTGTGAGGATACAAGATAAACTATTCTGAGAAAGAAAGAAAAGACAATTGCCCCGAATTGGAGCCAGACCCGGGACTTCCCACCTACTTCACGCACTCAAAGCTTTAGGAACACAAAAATTTGCCCCTTTCCCATCCAAATCTTACATTTAATAGCATATAGTAGCCTCAGGACTGAAATGGTTGGGGGGATTTGGGGGGAGGGGTTAGTCACCAACTAAAAAGGTCACTGTCAGGAATTGTCGGGAATATTGTCAGGATGGCCCTCCGCGGCTTCAGTAGCGTACTGACACCTGCCTACCTCAACAACCTCGTCTTCGAATTTGCAGGAAGTTCTGAGGCAGACTTCAACCTGAAAGCACGTCACCTTTTATGCTCATCATAAAACTTGTTTTTAACTGCACAAAATGGACTTGAGAGTTCTATCAGGGAAAGATGCTATCCGGACTGATGCAATGATCCCTTAATATGCACCCAAGTCAGTGTAGGCAATCTACAAAACACAAAAAAAGAACCTCGCAATAGTTCTAAGGTCCCCCCCCCTCGCCTTCCTCACCACACATTCCTAGAACCGCCCCTGTTGTAAACCATATTTTAACTTAAAAACCCCTAAATTCGTTCACAAATAGCGCAGAACCCAGACTCCCTACTGATTTACTTGCTGTAACGGCGGACGCTACGACGGCTCAGGTGCTTGTAGCGCCTCCGGTTTCCTGGTTTGACACGGAGATTCAGCTTAAGGTGTTGCGGTGATTATTGCGACTTTTACGGCATAAGCACAGCAAGGGCTACTGTCCCAGCACGGGGGATGGAGCGCAGGGTCCTAAATTAAAGGGTCCTAAATTAAAGGGGCCTAACCTTAATACTGCTGGTATTTTGCTGCCACCAGCGATGGAAATTTAACCGTTTATTAAGAGCTAAACTAAAAATGGTTTACATATTTATTTACACTTAAACAGTTAATCGACTAGCAAACGAACTGAAGTTAAAAACTCCTGGTTTTTATTATAACAACAGAGAATATAAAAATTACACTTTACATTTAGTTTGCACGGAAGCTTTTGAAATAAAGTATTTAAAAAGCACTAGTTTGAATTTACAACATGTAATTCGTTTTCACAAGTTTTGACTAAAACGACGTTTGTGTTTCAGAATAAAACAACCACTTAATTTTTCGAATAGAAAAAGCAATACTGAACGCTCCGCAGAGTCGTCCGCAAGATTGAACAGCCCAGGCTGGTTACAATCTATCAAACAGTATGTTTCAAACACGCATGAAAGATCAACCGTTTCACAGTTTTGTTTCTAAGTGATAAAACAGAGGCATAAGCCTCCCAGAGTTGCTGTTTACAAGTCAACTTCTCAAATTATAAAAGCCTCGGCTACTTATAAAGTCCGTCTGGAGTGAATAACCAATGAATCCCACACAAAGATCAAACCGTCAGTTATTTGGATTAATGTTTAAAACAAATAAGAAAGATTTTGGTTTTTAGTAAGAAAACCACTCTGACGTTATGGGGTGAGAAACCTAAGATGCCGCTACAGGCGTCACCACCATAATATTCCCTAGCTAGAGAGAGTTTAAGTTACGAATTTAAACTAAAATTTAGACTTGGGGGGTCCTAAATTAAATTTTCAAAAGGTAACAACAAACATACGAACCACTACCATCGTGCCCGGCATGGCATTCCCCGGACATGGCGTCTCCACTCCCGACTGGCGTGACCCTTCTCTAGCTTGAGATCTGTGAGCTGTGCTTACTATGCATTCTGGGGCTGGGGTTTTATGCTGGAGATGAGGGAAAGTGCGGACGTCGAGAATAGCTGCGGGGGTCTGATTGGCTGAGGGCCTCGAGAACAATGGAAAGTAGGAGAAGAAGTCGGTTGAACAAAGGGACTGGGTGCAGAGCCGTTTGAAGGAGTAGGAACATGTAAAACGGAAAAAGATAGGCCTGTTTTGAGTTTCACTCAATTGAACTTTCGGAAATGGGCCTTTACTTTGTATTATTGGCTACAGATTGAATATTTACATGTTTGTAACGTGAATAGGCTCTTGTTAAAGCTTGATACTTGGCTTTGGGTAATGCAGAGAACATTACTATTAAATTAAACAAGCTTCAACTGTTATCTGCAGTGTTAAACACCACAACTAGTTTTGGCTGGAGAGGGGGGCAAAAAGGGGTTTTCGAAGTTTTTGCACAGTTTGACTTTCGGAAATGGGTTAAACAGATCTTTTTAAGAATTCTTTTAGTGTTTAATAGGAGATCAAGCTATTCGTAGGTTTTGGTAGGTCTCAGTCAGGTTTAGAGGAGAACTAAAATAAACATATATACACTGAAAAATTCATGTCCGGTAGAATGCCAGGTCGTAATACGTTTATACGTTTGGACATATGGTAGCGTTTCTGGGGGTAAAAGATTATTATAAA
>JAHWFP010165003.1:6854-20779 GCA_023313725.1 Lithobius niger | reverse complement strand
GTATATGTAAATAAAAGAATTTAATTATGTAAATCCTTTTTACAGGTTGAGAAAGGAGAGTGAAGGATGAGGATGGTGGGCTAGTTTTCAGATTTCCCCGTAGTTATCACCCCATAGTGACAGATATGGCATATGTTGTAGAGTAGTTAGAACGCCCCCCCGCCCCCCCTCGGTCAGCCAGTCAGCCAGGTGCCAGCCGAGTTTCGTCGGCTCCTTATATTATTTATTTATTTATTTTCTTTTGCCCTAGTAGCAGAAGTACGTAGGGTGAAGGATGCTATACTATTTAAGTTGGGGAGCAGGCTTGCTTGTTGAGTTAGAGAGGAGGGGAGGGGAGTATGCAGTAAACACTGGAAAAACGCAGAAGCATAGAAACCTTTGGCTGGCTGGTAACCAAAGAGGTTGTAGAAACTGAAGTTTTGGACTGACTGAATAATGTGGGGAATAAGAATGCACTTGTTGGTTAAATGTGAATAACATAATTAACTGAAATGAACAAGCGGCTACAGCGACTGTCTAGTCGCACCGGTCTTGTGTACAGTTCCTCCACTTCCAATATTGAGGCACACACCTCTATCACGCACTACAACAGCTATCTCTATTATACTAATCAAAAAGCAGTAGCCATCACAAATTGTCGGTTAAAAATGTGTTAGCTTTTAGGCCTATTTTACATTTTAGGCGTAATTGTCAGATTTAAGGCCTTATTTTAACCAGCAGTTTTAATTTCGTAAGTAGTAGCTAACGGCGATATGGATTGTATAGTAAGCCTATTCATTTTTGCAACACGGTGCGCCTACAGGCACACAGTTACAGTGTCACAACGTAACGTGCAACGTATCGTATGTAGATCAGTGGTAATAGGGAAGTGACGAGAGAGACGTTGTTCATGAAGCCAACAGCGACTCGTAGCAACTTGACGTTGGCATGGTAACATGATTTTAGGCCTAATTTTCATTTTTAGGCCTAAATTTAAAAATGCAGTTTTAATTTCATAAGTAGAAGATAGGCCTAATGGAGAATTCATTCATTCATGCAACAATGCGATCGAAGCTAAAAATCCATTTGTTTTTATTAGGTGTTACCTTAGGATTTTAATTCAACGATCAAATGTTATTATTCAATTTAGTTACGTCGAAGAATTCTATTAGCTATGAGGAAATAACGATTTTTTAATGTGCCATGTTATTTAACGAACTTCTCACACTGAATCTAACGTTGTAAACAATGTTCGTCAATATCTGGTACCGCTGCGAAGTTGAAAAAAGCGATGGACGGACCGACGGACAAAGTCGTTGCAATATAGTCTTCTCAGCCGGTACGGCTGTACAGAAGACTAAAATGGAAAAAAACATGTTTCAGCTTGAAGGAAACTGGAGTAATTGAAATATGGCTTAGATTGGGGAACAGAAAAAAAAACAGCTGCTTAGTTAAAACTGAAATTAATAAATAAAAATTAAGGGTCAGTAAGGAGGGATGGAAGATTATTTTTAGCTAGCAAGGAGTTGAACCAACTTTATGCTTAAGTTTAACAGAAGAGGGGTGATTGTAAAAGGAAAAAGCAAGCAAGCAACCTGATCAAAAGACGCATTTATAGAAGTTTTTGGAATTTTTGGAATTTATAGAATTTGGAAAGTTTTACAGGCAATAAGCAAGCAAGCTGACCAAAGATTCTTTAGGGAAAGTTTTAGGGGGAAAAGCGGGTAATCGACCTGACAAAAGGACGAATTTAGGTAAGTTTCACAGGGGATAAGCAAGCAAGCTGACAAAAGGACCTTTTTAGGGAAAGTTCTACGAAAAAGCAAGCAATCAACCTGACGAAAGAACGAATTTAGGAAAGTTTTACAAAAAAAAAAAAAAAGAAGCAAGCAATGTGACCGAAGGACTACTTTCGGGAAAGTTTTAGTGAAAGCGTGGAAGCAACCTGACCAAAGAACGAATTTAGGGGAAGTTTTACCGAGAAAAAGCAAGCTGACCAAAGGAAACTTTAGGGAAAATTTTAGGGAAAAGTGAGAAATCGATTTGACAAAGGACTAATTTAGGAAAGTTTTACAGGCGATAAACAAGCAAGCTGACAAAAGACAAGTTTAGGGGAAGTTCTAGGGAGAAGCAAGCAATCGACGTGAACAAAGAACGAATTTAAGGAAGATTTTCTGGATATAAGCAAGCAACCTGACCAAAGAATGAATTTAGGTAAGTTTTATAAGGCAAAAGTAAGCCTTTACGGAAAGTTAGAGGTAGGACTTAGCGGTAGAATTGTGGGTTTTAGTTCAAAGGTCGTGGGTTCAATTCCCTGCTCAGTTAGTCTGACATTTAGTCCAATTAAGTGAACGTAAATAGGTTTGTACCCGTATTTATTTAACTTTTCTCGAGCCCGTTTGGCTTTCCGTCCTATTTAAACACTTGTATGTTGTCGTCAAGTAATAGACACGGAACAAAGTGTGAGCGGAGAAAGGACACGTACATGACAAACCAAACCGCAGTAATCACAAAGAAAAAAAAAAGCGAAAACCGCAAACAAATTAACTGATCAAATAGCATTAGAGCTCTTATCCTCATGGAACTCATAGCTGTGAAGTACACGAATAAAAAATGGATTAGAGTTCACTAGAACGAAACGAGTTATAACTTGAACTCAAATTCCATGGAACAAGGATTGTGACGTACTATCCTCCAATTCACATGCATACATACAGGTAGTGTACATCACTAATCAAACAAACAGAATCGTTGGATATTTCGCACAATAAAAATGTATACACAAAATAGAAACACATACATGCACAAACTCGAACTTAAACTCACGGATACTTACAAAACAAACGTGTTAACAAGGAAACGCCTACAAAATGAAAAAATTAAAAATATACATGTAAAATGAACACATAATCACTCACACGAAATAGACCCAAAACAGAAACCAGCAAACACAAAAACACACACATTTCAAGCACTAGTTGCGTTCACTTTTTGTCATTTCTTGTGAATAAAAATATTCCTTGTTCTCTGGAATTGAAGTTCAAGTTATAGGTCGTTTTGAGCCAGTAAACTCTAATCCATTCTTTATTTGTGTACCTTCACAACTGTCACGACACGAGACACGAGACACGAGCTCTAATGAGACACGAGCACTAATGTTTTTTTTCTTTTTCCAAACTGCGAATCTGTTTTTTGTTCAGTTAATACAGGTTAAAAACTGGAGCTGTGTGAAAACATATACAACATTTTAAAACAATTATTAGAGGGTAGCTAAAAATGGCTGCCACCAAGCTTTCTACATGGTGTACCAAGCATGACTCATGCACTGATCAAAAAGAGTTCACCTTAGAAAATATTGATTGCGCCTCGTCAACGAACAACCGCCAATTTAAGGGCTCGTTTATGCAACGACAGTTTTCTCGCTCACTAGCTTTTACTTGATCAATACTAAATCTGATGACTGCTTCTCGCCTTTACCGGAGTATGCACTTTCGAGTTGTCTATGCGTATTAGTAACCATGGCAACGACGCAGACGCAAATCTTCTCTTCGTGCCTCGTGACACGGCGTATGATGCTTGCAACATTTGAGCGTCGATTTACGACAAGAAAATAATTTTTCTCACGAGACGACGGACTGTTTTTTGTATGCCGGCATTCGATGGTTTGTCTTCGATGCGATAGCCACGAAATGGACGCCATGTTGGATTTTGAATTCTCGCTGCGAGAAGCTATTTATTCCACCGACGTTTGATCATTGCTAGAAGCTATACTCTGAGGGAGAATAGCAAATTTGGAAATAGCGTGAAATGACAACAATCTTGTAGCAATGTTTAAAATTACTGTAGCACTTTGTTCTTTATACGTGTTGTTATTTATAATACATACAATTTGTTACCTATTACCGCATTCATTTAGTAGCAATGGGAAACTAATCATAAATAAGAAACGGTTGACTAGCAAATAGCATTCGGCGAGCGAGGATGACTCGTTGCGTAAACGCGCCCTTATCCCGCCAAGCGAATCCCGCCGACTATTAGTGTAAAACTAAGTCAGACGTTAAATGAAAAACTTGACCATTGCTACGGAAAGTATTCATGTGTTTCATTTAACGTTTGAACTAACACTATAGTAGGATTAGTTTAGCTCTTGTTCGTTGGAGGGTGTGATATCAAAACTTTCTAAGGAGAACACTTTTCGGCCAGTACATGAGTCAAACGAGGTACACCATGTAGAAAGCTTTGTAGCGACCATTTTTATACTCATGTCACTACTTTGATTCACTAAAACCAGAAGGGTTTTTCACCCTTGTGTGTTTAGTGTCTAATATGTGTGCTGTCACTGAAAACTTGTTGAAGCTCTCTAAAAACGGCGAATACAGTTTTTTTCTTTATGTACTCATAGATTTTTAATCAAATTTTGTTTTAAGGGTAATCATGCAACGAACCAGACAGTCTGCAAACAGTACTATATGCCATGTAGTTTCACAAGGACAGTCTTTAATTGGGGCGAGAGGTAATCGTCTAACTGGAAAATCGCATAATTGGAAGGACGTACACGGTATAACGGAAAATAGTCAAACATGAAATTCATATAATGGCAAATCGGCTAACATGAAATTCGTATAATGGAAAATCGTCGAATGTCCCTGACTCGCTCGCTACCGCGCTCGCTGCGGCTATACATATAACATCAGAAACCGCAGCTATATGTTGTCCAGTTAGACCTTTATCGGTTATATTATTATTCAGTTAGACGATTATCCATTATACGCATACCCATTATACGATGTTCCGTTGCGATGATTTTCCAGATTTTTTTTTTATTTAGGTAGATATTAGACAATTATCCCATTAGACGATTTTCCAGTTAGACTTCGTCCGACGTCCGTCTTTGATGCAGACTGTTTGCTTTGTTAACCTTTTACAGCGCGATTATTCTTTGTTTATTGAAAATCATTTAGGGACACCCTGAACATCAGCAATAGCACAAGCGGCTGCACATCAAAACGATGCTGGAAAGAACGACGTATGATGGGAAGTGGTTACGTATTAAATGATGAAGCTAACATTGGAAACACCATTGGTTCGATACTAATGCACCCCCGCACCACGAAATAGCGTTTGTTGTAAAAATGGTGTAAAGTTGTTGTTTACATTATCCACAGGTGACCAATTTTGTACCGTCTAAGACGTCATTACCAATTCAGTCGTTTTATAATTTTTTTTTCATTTTATTTTATTTTAACGAAATGATTGAATAAAATATAATATAATAAAAAAAATAATAATAAAATAAAATAAAATAAAATAAAATAAAATAAAATAAAATAAAATAAAATGACGGAGCAACTTAAAAAAAATCTTCCCCACCCCTGGAATTTACAAAATACAAAATGAATCATATTTCCAATCCATTACGCTAAGCAAAACATGGACGCCGTAGATCAAATTGTGTTGCTAGGCGGGTATTTTGCTATAGGGCGGGGAGGCGGGGACTCTTCAGCTATTTGGGGGGGGGGGGGAGGCTGCGTTGTGACATTTGTTGTAAAAACGGCGATATCCTGTTGTCAGCTGCAGCAGGTAACCAATTTTTATTCTTTCGAAAAAAAGCCAGAACTGATTACTGTACTATATAGGAACGAATCCTGTTTATACGTTGGTCAACCTAAAGTTGATAGGAAAAGACTTCACAGATGCAGTTATTTTCTGGATAGTAATTTTTATATTTATTTACTCACAGAAATGAAACGTTTGCCGAATGAGATGTCAACATCTAAGAAACATTTGTTCAGATGGCTACTTGATCTAAACCCGTCTACCTTGGAAAATTTATTCAGTATTGTGAGCTAACTTTTTCTAAATTTAAATATTTTGTTTCATTTTGCATTTTGCGTTTTTTTTTTGGCAAAGTATTCTGCTATCGTTTTCTTTGGCTTACTCACGTACTTTTTTTGTTCTTACTTATGTATATATATAATATAGCAAAATACAGAAAAAAGTAATATATATGTATTATTATAATGTATTATTAAATGTACAATTTTCAAAATATTTACATAATATATATGTCAATATGTAAAATGTAAATATGTAAATATTAAAAAAATTATACAATTAATAATACATATATATTATTTTTTTCTGTTAAATAATTTACCACATGTAATCCTGATATCTAATTTTTAGAAATAACTTTCTTCAGTGTTTGTTAGATTTACAGTTTTGTGCGGCCCCAATCCACACGCAGGCATCTGGTGTGGTGCGTGATTTGTCACTTTTATGACTGTCCTTGAATATGCTTCTAAATATTAATAAACTCAAAACAACACTCGTCTTTTTCTGCCTGCTTGCAGACGAAAACCAATTTAAGCTTCAACTCTTAATTTTTAAACCCAACCCTCTAAGTCCTCCAAATCGTAGGAAAATCATGAACCTCTGTGACTGGTTGATTCAACTTTACTCCAACTGTAGATCAGCGTCAACTGACGTCATATTGGCTACGAGACACCATTTGGAGGTAATAGCTACAAAGTGCTCTAGATTAAAATGTAACGGAAAAAACGGCACTTCTAGTCAAGACAGTGCTTTGAGAGCGGATTTCTTAGGTTTAAAGACGTTGTTTTCTCCAACAACAAAAATCGCGCGTTATAGGCTTAAGAAATCCAGTCTAATAACATTGGCTTCAGTAAGACGACGTTCTTTTCGCCCTCCTGTGCCCCTTGCAGCTAACCCAGTTACTGGCTCCACCATAGAGTTATACACAATAATACTACGTTGTGTCACTGCCCTATAGAGCAGTAGTATTATTGTATATAACTCTATGCTGGAGTCTTAATGGGTTAGCTGGAAGGGGCACTGCAGAGAGAAACAGAAGGGCGTCATACTGAAGCCGATGCTGTGAAGAGTGATTTCTTAGACCTAAAACGCGCGATTTTTGTTGTTGGAGAAAACAACGTTATTTTAAGCCTAAGAAATCCGCTGTTCCGTTGTTTTTCCCTCCATTTTTATGTAGTGCACCTTGTAGTTATGCCCTCCAAAACCCATACTGGTGCCAATATGGCGGCAAATGTCACTGCTCTATAGAAAGGTATATGTCAGCCATCTACCTAATACGATATTAACAAAATTCAACAGAAAAAAATCCACTATACAAGTATACTATTTTTTATTACACTCAGAATTGTTATTACAGTATTTTTAAAGCATAACACCAACATTAACGTTTAAATGGTGATAACTTCGGCAAATCACCAAGATGGATGTCGTGATCGCTTGACAAATTGTCTATTCATTCTTGACACATACGTCCTTCTCAGCCTACAGAAGTCTTATTCAAGTACGACGTATTCTAACATTAGTTCGTTCATTCTAAACTCCGTCACTAACACTACACATCCGTGAAATGCTCCATTTCACCGTCGTACAAGAACGATACGCCGGGCACGTTTTGTTCAAAAATCAAATTCGAAACCCAAATCGAAACCAAAAGCCCTCTTGGTCACGTGACTTTACCAAAACCGTCTAAGACGTCATTATCAGTTCAAATATTGAGGTACGGATCCTTATTTTGGTGGAATTTTTCCAAAATCGGCGTTACTGCTATCGTAGAAATTTGTAGCAGCCTTACAATCGACGTCGCCTTGATGAGAGCAGACTAGATGTTGTTGATCAAAGGTGGTGGTGTTGCCGCAGAAGAAACTGTATTGAGCAATGTCCAGGACTGCATTGGCTGCGTCTAGAATGGGAAGGCAGACGTGGAAAAGACGGCAGTCGTTGTCAACGTCGGCGTAGTAACCGTATTTACGGCTAGCGCAAGAAAAGCCGCCGAGTTTAAGTCCATTTACAACGAGTTGGGCCCCATCGGGCAATGCGTACGCGAAGGTATTGGCACCTGCGATTTGACGTTTCTATGGAAAGGAGAAAAGGAGATGGTATTAAAGTTTAATCAAAATGAAATTAGCTGCATAAGTAAGAAACTTGAAACACAGTGGAGCCAAACGATGTGAACAGGCAATGATGACAAGTGAGCAGCAACAATGGCGAAAAAATTCTTCACGACTAGTGAATTATTTTTTTATTTTGTTGTTCACTTGTTATGCTTAGCTGTAAACAATGTTACTCCAATTTTCTAAGCCCATTCCAATGTGTTTCCAAATCCAGCTTTTTACTGCATGCAGCCGATAAGCAGACTAAATTTCAAAACTGAAAATTTGAAGCACAATGGTGAACGAAGGATTCGATTTGGCCACGGGACCCTTTGTTTCACCATTACGTAAATTTATTTGCAGTTTTGAAATTGAGTCGATTTGTCGGCTACAAGTTAGAAGCTAGTTGCAAACACGTACCTAATGTAATTTAAAAAAAAAAATGATGATTAATAAATTGGAATGAGCTTAGTGATACATTTGAAGATTGGACCAGGAATCGGATTAAATATTAGAAAAAATCAATCTATATAGTGTATATACGCCTACCTCACAAATTAGATAAACATTCTGAAATAATAGCCCCTTTGTACTTAAAAAAAAAGTCTTTCTAAGAAACAAAAGTTCTTTTCAGTGACTATATTTGAAGCAAGGTAAGCTCAAGTTATTTAGGTATGACTTGTAATAAAACTTTCTATTTTTTAGAATAAAAGACTAAAAACCTTCATAAACAATAATGGGAAAAAAAAAGAATTAAAGTTCTTACCACAGGTGTGGCCATGACGGCAGCAAGACATGCAAGGACTGAAAAAATAAAAAATACATTTTACAAATCTAATAAACATCACAGTTATGACGCTATTGCAGCGACTGCATGGTAGTTTGCTTCCGAAAATGGACGATTTTACCAATTTGAATATACATAAACTATTTTTGGAGCTCTTAAGAGCTCCGTTTTGTTAAGGAGACACTTACAGACAAATAATAATTTAAAATAGTGAGAAAATAAAATAGTGAAGGAGAAACGTAATATCATGTGCAACAAACTAAAAAGAGAAAAAACAGATCATAACACTTGTATGTTACAATTTTTTTGCGTTTTTCAGCATTCCTAATCACATTGCGTAGCACATAGTCAATTAAGGAAAAATATTCGATTACCATTGGAATTTTCTGCCAACAAAGTTCGCTACAACTTTAAATACAAAATTATCCTATATCAGAGTGCACCCCACATCGTTTCATCTCCCATCCTGTGGTTTTAAAAGTTTGCTTTTAAGAAGAAGGGTAAAAATGAAGACCGACATGGCGGCCATTTGATTTGATCACACCTTTGATGGCAAACCCATGGCACACCTTGGTGGCAAACACTTTTGTGAATTCCGCGCAAATGCTCTGCGAAATGGATTAAAATCGTTATTCGTGTGATTAGGGTTGTTCAGAAATGATAAGAATCAAGATACGCACTTTTCTGGCACGATTTTCCCGTTTAAAGAATAAGTCGAAATAAACGTCAAGGCCTCAGATATAGAAGATGGGGTGTGTGTGGGAGGGATAAGTAGAAAATCTGTAGAAGATGGGGAGTGTGGGGAGGGATAAGTGGAAAATGGGTAGAAGATGGGAAGTGAGAAGAGGGATAAGTAGAAAATGGGTAGAAGATGAGAAGTGAGAGGAGGGATAAGTAGAAAATGGGTAGAAGGTGGGAAGTGTGGGGGAGGGGGTATATAGAATAAAAGCAAACAGACGGCAATGCAGAACACAAATGGCTATACTTACAAAATAACAATGGCAAGACACAAAATGGCTGAATTAACGTAAATGCAAATTCTAAATATTTATATATATTTTTCACTTACGAATGATAGCGACCTTCATTTTAGGGAATGTGAAGATTTCAAAAGCCTGCAATAAAACCAAAAATAAACTATGTAAATTCTATTTCAGTAAAAACACAACCAGTTCGAGTCATGCCTATTTCTCCCAAACATTTGATGAAATTTAGCCTTTTCTCAGTTATTACGTTGTGGCATGTAAAAGATCCAAGGAATGTCATAGCAAAATTGTCCCGCTTCATCCCGAGATAATCTCAGTACTAGTTAAAAAGGACAAAAATCCGAAAAATTCCTTTTTTCTGCTCTACCTCTTCTGTCTACACCGAGCTTATTAAATATTTTAGCAGAATTTAATTTTTTTAATGTTTTTTTATTTTCGTTTTGTTAACGGGCAAGGAAATAATCGAGAGAAAAAGTATTATACAGTCAACACACTCGCTTCAAGTCAAACAAAACACAGTAAAATTATTGTAAAAACTATCCGTTACTCGTCAGACTGTGATTTAAATACGGAAAAATGACTACTGAATATACGTCAGTGAAAAACTTCAATAATATACCAAATACATTAAAAATAATCAAAGGGTATAATGAACTTAAGAAAAAAATGAAAATCTATTGGATTAATAATATTGATGGGGATTAATATAGGGGATTAATATAGGGGATTAATATAGGGGATTAATATAGGGGCAGTTTTGCTTCAGGTTTAATTTGTTGAAGTTTTAAAAGTGTAAAAAGAGAATTTAAAAACTACTAAATGATTGTTTATGACATACATTTTTTATTGTTTATGACACAGAGGGCAACACGGTAATGGGAAGGAGACTTGCCAAATTATGCAAAATACCCGTTGTTATTGATTATATATTGATTTTTGCAATTGCTATAAATGTATATTTTGTTAACTGAATATTTAATGTAATGTTGCCACAAATAAGTGTTAGTTCACTTCGTGGCATCCTTCTTTCTTTAATAATAATAAAAAAAAACTCTTTAGGGAGTTTCACACCCGAATGACCCTAAGAGCAAAAAAAACTACGTCTGGACTCAGTAAGAAAAGTCGGACAAGAAAGCTTAAAGCAGTGACCACGAGTGGATACAGAGCCGGACTGGTATCGAAGAACGGCAGATCGACGCCAAAATGGCAATTTAGGATCCCGAATGTTAGGATGAGATCGAACTTCAGCCTGTGAAGTTCCAGAGAGTCGAGTCTTTACGTAGAAACCTTCTTCTACATTTAGTCAAAAGCTATGAACGCCTTTTTGTCTACGGATTATGACCGATGATTTCCTTTAAAGGCAGAAATCCGCGAATACACCTAAAGTACAATAACACATTGTTTCTTTGTTTTGCTCATATGCTTCGACTACGTTATCGTCATAAGAACCAAACTTACCTATGAATACTGGAATATCCTTTAGTTCTGTGCGTTGAACATCTTCGTTAGCGGTTTCTATATATACCTTTTTAAATATCACGTGATTTGGTCAGCGCTACACTACTTTTTCGACCTACGAAACCCGTTCAGGGGATGCGAATGCTGTTGACCGTGAATGAATTTTAGGAAGGCTGTGTAACCAGCAGGCGATCTGACTGGATTTTGGGAAAATCTAGATTACCGAGTGTGTCCTGCGACCTTCCCGCCACGTGCGCACGCGTGTGATATTACATTAAATTATGCACGTGAATTAAATGAAAGTATATTTCATTTCAGCGTTGTTACGGAATGTAACATCTAAAGAATTTGCATTTCTTCGTCTCATCGCAAATCTTTCGAACGCAAATTATTCTAACCCCTGATGCTTTAAAAAGGAACTAGTTTTCTTGCCCTCCTTGTTTGTTTACTCAGACCACCGCAACTTTTCCCGCAATTCTGTTAGAATAGTCCAGTTGCCAAATGCTGATTTTTGGCCTAACCTAAAACAAAAATGTCTACACAAAATGTTTTTGCGCAGAGATGTTCTACAATATGTCCCTACTCCAAAACATAATGATGCCACCTTGGCACCCTGGGGGAGTTAAAGATGGCGTCCAAAATGGCGACAACAAAACTGTTTTTTGCTTCTAGCGTCTAAACCGTACATCCGGTTGAAAATTGACCGATTACCAATTATGATTAGAATAATATTTTCGTCAAAAAAGTTTTATTAATCCTTCTTGCCGAAATTCGTTATTTAAGTTATTTTAGGCCGTTAACGCATGTTACATATACAATTTCTGACTTTAAACAGCTGCAGTACCCGCTCAAATTCAGATAAATGGACGTGATTAGGCTTATGTGAAAGATGAAGATGTATATTTTCCAACAAAGGTAATTAAATCGATTTATATTAATTAGGATATAAGCTACGGCAGTTTACATACGTTGTAGTGCTGTGCTTTTCACTCTAATTTACCACAAGTTCCATCTTTAAACAGCTGCAGTACCCGTTCTAAGTTGGATAAATGAACGTGATTAGGCTTAGATGAAAGATGAATATGTATAATTACCAACAAGGGTAGTTAAAGTGATTTATATTTAGTAAGAGCTAAGCTACGGCAGTTTACCTACGTTGTAGCATTGTGCTTTTCGTTCTTTTTTACCACAAGTTCCATCTTTAAATTGCTGCACCACCCGTTCTAATTCTAATAAACGGACGTGATCAGGCATAGACGCATTCCAACAAGGGTAATTAAAATGATTTATATCAATTAGGAGCTAAGCTACGATGGTATTTCTACAGTGTAACGCTGTACATTTTGCACTATTTTACCACAAGTTCCATCTTTAAACCGCCGTAGTTCGCTTCTAACTAATATAAATCGTTTTAACTGCCCTTGTTGGAAAATATACATCTTCATCTTTCGTCTAAGCCTAACCACGTCCATTTATCCGAAGTAGAACGGGTGGTGCAGCAGTTGAAAGATGGAACTTGTGGTAAATTAGAGCGAAAAGCACAGTGCTACAACGTAGGTAAACTGCCGTAGCTTAGCTCCTAACTAATATAATTCGTTTTGGTTACTCGTTTTGTAAATTATACATCTTCATCTTTCATCTAAGCCTAATCACGTCCATTTATCGGAATTAGAACGGGTACTGCAGCAGTTGTTTAAAGATGGAACATGTAGTAAAACAGAGCGAAAGCACAGTGCTACAACGTATGTAAACTGCCGTAGCTTATCTCCTAATTAATATAAATCGCTTTAATTACCCTTTTTGGAAAATAAACATCTTCATCTATCATCTAAGCTTAATTACGTCCATTTATCCGAATTAGAACGTGTAAGCTGCAGCTGTTTAAAGTCAGGAATTGTATATGTAACGTGTTAACGGCCTAAAATAACTTAAATAATGAATTTAGGCAGGAAGTAATAATTTTATCAAAAATATGAATAGAACCTTTTTTGAAAGAAATTTTATTCTAAACATAATTGGTAACCGGTTAATTTTCAATCGGATGAACGGTTTACAGGTTAGAAGCAAAAAACCGTTTATCGGCGCCATTTTTGGACGCCATCTTGAATTCCCCAAGGGTACAAAGGTGGCATCATTATGTTTTCGAGTACGGACATATTGTAGAACATCTCTGCGCAAAAAACATTTTGTGCAGACTATTCTTTTGGGTTTTTTTGCCGGCTGCCGGACTAGGATTGACACCAGCTGAGCCAAATCCAAAGGCATTCTTGCAAGAAAATGTTGGGGGTACCGGTGCGAGGATGGGGTGGAGCCAGGGGAGGGAGGGGGGGAGGGGGCAGGGTGAGGCTTATGCTGTCGATTGGAACCCTCCTCCACCCCCCACTCTATCCCTGGGGGGGGGGGCTTTTTACCCGCCTTTATTCGCAGTTTCTTCCACTTCCCGTTTTCCAAGAGTTCTCCGATTCGGCCAAAATAGCTTAGAGGGTGTCACACACCCCCCTCCCCCCCTCCCCAACTTCCGAAGTCAAAACGGGAAGCGAACATGAATAAGCTTTCCTGTAAGGTTTCAGATACCACAATGTTGTTGTATAGTGTTGAGGTCACATGAAACCTTACTGCAGTAACCAAAATGTTTTTCTCTACAATTTTTACCTAGAATACGGTAGGTAAGTTAATAATTGTTGGTATTGAAACTTTCCTAAAGAACATAGTAGGAAAACGATAAAAAAAATAACTAATCCTGTTTTATGGCAAATTTGGCTTTATTTTTTCCCCGAGGATCTGTTTGCC